>JAMKCH010045878.1:0-25639 GCA_023653785.1 Ophioderma brevispina | reverse complement strand
TTACAACTAGCTCTCAAAGTACACAGCAATGATGATTGCTTGCCATAAATAAAAGAGAATGTATACTTAATCCTCCGGTTCTGCCGACCTTGCCAGTTAGCAAACGACCACCTTGCCCCTTTAGCCCACAAGCATTGTGCTTTTCCACTTGAAAGCAGCACTACCACTGTGGAAGATTTAGATAAAGTCTTTAAAAGAGACATTTCACATGGAAATATACCATTAAAGGAAGTGATTAAAGAGACATGAGGACATTTCAAGGAAAGAAGTGCCCCCCAATTTTTTTCAAACCCGTTTTTGTTGCATATTTGGAATCTATTAGTGATATTAGCATCACACCTGAAAGTGATAAGCTAAATACGCCCGTCTTATTGTAATAAGATGAGATTTAGTATTTTCTGTGTGCAGGACAGAAAAACAACAAAGCACGGTTTTCTATAGGGGACGTATATGATAGCGGGCAAGTTAAATAAAGTTTGGCTGGTTTTTTTTTTTTGTAGGTGGTCTCAAAACCGATCAAGTGCAATTTATGGAAAGTTGTATTCTAAAAAAAAACTCTCCTGTCACTTTAATTGTATGAAACCACCCTCACATTTCATCCATTAAAATAGCTGACAAATTTGCGATCATTTACTAGAAAATATCAGAGTAGAGCGCAACAATACACGCTCATTCTATTGTGTATTATCCATAATGTCATCTAGCAAAGATGCTGCTAGCAGGAACCCCATTACTTGCCTCAAAATAATTACATGTGATAGCTTATACCACTGCAAATATTGTTATGTCCTGAACATTTCCATCTAAAAGACTTGTGAATCAGTTTAAAATGTCAGCATGTTCAAAAACAAGGACGAGTCCTTAAAGGGACAATCTTCGCATCTCCTCAGATAGCAAACTGACGTCGGGCCGATATTCTGAACGTCAGCACGTCACGGTCAGGCAGGCAAACCAAAGTCGAGACGATTGTTGGGAAAATAGTGGGGGAATTGGTCGTTAGATGGTCGGCAAACCAACCTCAGCCCGACGTTGGGAAAGCGGTGGGGAAAATGGTCGATTGATGGTCAGGCCCAAACAAACGTTCGCCTACGTTGGAAAAGGAATGGTGGGGTAATTGGTCGTTAGATGGTCGGCCAACCAACGTCAAGCCGACGTTGGGAAAACGGTGGGGAAAATGGTCGTTTGATGGGTCGTGAAAACAGAAATGTCAAGCCTACGTTGGGAAAACGAGGTGGGGGAAGGGAAGTGGTTAGTTAGATGGTCGGCAAACCACCGTCAAGCCGAAGCTTGGGAAAAGCGGTGGGAAATGGTCGTCGGATGGTCGACAAGCAACGTAGGGGCGAAGTTGGGAAAAGGTGGGGGGAACTGGTCGTTTTGTTAGTGCAGGCAACGTTGGCCGATGTTGGGAAATTGGTGGAGTGAATGGTCGTTTTATGGTTGTAAGCCAACGTCAGGGTGAAGTTGGGAAAAAATGGTGGGGGAACTGTTCGTTTTGTGGGGGGGGGGGGATCGGAAGGCCAACGAGGGGCATACGTTGTCCCGCAGACTATAATTAGTAAAGATTCTAACATTAGGACTAATTATAACCCAGGAAATTAGTAGGCAGATGAGCGAAACGGACAGGGCTTTCAAACAAAAAAGGGCCCTATGTAGCACCATTGTGCGTAAAAAAAAACATGCCCATTTGCCGTGCTACAATTTTTCGATTTTGTGCACTTGTTTTCACCGTGATACTGGGATCCTTGAGATTGTTTTTTTCACCTAGCTGTGAAGCATGTGACGTATTAGCCATTTGATGAGTCTTTAGGTCTTTAATAAGTGGGTCAATATATTTGAAGCTTTTTACAATTGATATATTATATTTGCATTCTGTTATCAAGCAGGACAAGGTAGCTAAATTGGATAGTCGTCAGTCTTCTATACAAGGTCCCTGGTTCGAATATCGGTCAAGGAAAGTCGATTTTCAGTACTATATAATAAGTGCCTAAAAACATAGATAGGAAATATACTGGTGTATTAAAAGTGAAAAACCAGCAGGGAAATGTTTTTTTTTTTCATTTAACGAGGCCCAATTAGTGATTTTATAAAATGGGCATAACACGTTTTATATGGTTGGGATAAGTTGGCCCAATGCTGACCAAACAACATTGGGCCAACGTTCAAAATACTGACGCATGCCACATTTGGACCAACGGACAAAAAGTTGGCCAACATTTTTTTCGTTGTATTGATGTCGGCATAACATTGGCCCAGTGTTTGTGCCCACGGCAAAAACAATTGATGTTGTGCCAATGTTGGGCTGGCGGACATTTTACATCGCTCCAACATCTTATTTGAGTGGACCCAGTAGTCGATGCTGTGGCCAACGTTGGGCCACCCAAACTGGTATTGCTATCTGGGTTAGTGCACCAATTGCGAAATGCAACAATTAAATAGAGTTTTGCGAACACAATTTAGTTTTGAAATGTTACATGACCACAGCTCCATGTACACAGCAATTCGGATTACAATGAATACTATGGCCAGGCATCAATCTAATGCGCAACCCTGTATTGTTGACAAACAAGGACATTCAGGGTCACCTAATCAATTATATACTATTTTATACTTAATTAAAATGACTTTGTAACTAAGAAATTCCAATAAAAACTTTCCACGAATTCAAACCTGATATGGTTGTGGTTTACCGGTTCTTTCTTACATAAGTATTCCCAAACCACACAGAACAACCAAAAACAAGATCACTATTGGGGCGCCCCCTTTCTTTTAAAGGAATTTTTATTAAATGGAACTTCTTGTCCAATGCAAGACTAATGCAATTAAGACCTATCACTATTGGGTAGTAATATCTGCATACATTGCTGTAAAAAAGTTGGGCTGTTTACCACACACATGAAATATTGGTCTGCTTAATGAATTAGTTAGCTATCAGTGTTAACAATTATACAAACAAACACTGTAATTGTGTAGCACAATTGTATATTTATAACATTGGAAGTATTATTTGGTTATTTAGAAATTAGATTAGAAAGTCATTCTACAGTGAAATATGTCACGCAAAATTGTGCAAATCTGACCCAACCAATCAGAAACATGTTACATAAAAAGCTTGGGGGAAGGACTAGTCTCATTAGGCAAGCAGAGGATGCCACTATCACCAGTGACAGTGAAAAGTAAGGAATCTTAATATCACTGACCATGTGGGCCCTGGGAAATATGAGACTCTTGATTTCAACAGCGAATATCAGTAGCCAGCACAGTGTAAAAAGGATGGGGTGTTCCACACACCATTAGAACTGTGTACCAGGGCATTGGGTTTTGTCAATCAGGAGAGTACTCTTCTTGCCTGCCAGAAGAAAAATTGTACAAATGGGGAAAACATTGGGCCTTGAAATGCCAATTGTAATTAAAAAGAATGTGTCATATACAACACAAATTCTCCAGACAAATGGGTTCTAATGTGGAAATTCCGTTTCAATATGATACTTGAGTTATGTACCGTTGATTACAAATCTAGACCTGAATCTAGGACCTAAATTTACCCAAATAATCACATACAAAACGTTTTTGTATGTCTTCGTATGTCTTTTGACATATGGCAGCAGCTAAATATGTTGTAAGCGTTGGAGCCAATCACTGTTGAGAGGTTGGGGTTTCGAGAAATCTGTTTGTCCACGTGTGGACGAAAGGTAGGGAACTAATTGAGAATGGTGATCCCCAGTCTGTGATGGAGAACCTAATTGGCAGGCTGGCGATGGCCGCAGTCCCCATCAGGGTTGCATATTGCTATTGAAGCGACGGACTCCTTGTGTGAATTCGGTTTAAGGTGACCCATTCCTGCGTGGGAGATGCTGCCAGTGGTAGTTCTGTTCTTAGGTGTAATAGAGCGTTGATCTGGTTTTGGGTAAGGATCTAGCCAGCAATATTCATGTCTGTAAGATGTTTGTTGAATGGGGAACTGAGATTTTAGCAGCGCGGTCGCAGAAAGGTCGGCGAGGGAGCGCAGTCTCCGTCTACAAAGTTCGGTGGATCTTTTTTGACCAGTGTTATGCAGCAGGTGTTGTTGTCCATCAGGGCCTTCCTTATTCAATAGTTTGTGCGTTGTGGTGTTCTCTCCGACGTGCTGCAGGTTGCAGCCTGAAAGCACTGGTAGGAATTAAGATGTTGTTAGGACGGAGGCAACCAGTGGTTCTCAAGGTCTTGTTTGAGTAGTGTCCAGCTTCTTGTGTGAGAGCTGTTGCACCATGGTGTGGCGGCATATTCAAGCAGTGCGTAGAAGAAAGCAGTGTGTGCGTAGGGGTGTTGGCTGGGCACCCCAGGCAGGATCCAGGCAAGTCGGAACAGGTTATTCCTCGAAGATACCTGGCGCATTACGGACTCGAGGTGCTACGGTAAGTAAGCTGCGGTCAAGCTTCACTCCCAGTAGGTTTGGTGTAGAGATTGTATTGCAGGAGGCCACTCCATTGAGGTGATGTGAAGTGGACGTGAGGCCTCCCCTAAATCCATTGCCGTGATGGGGCCCATGTGGGTTTCGTGTGGGTAAGCTGGGCTATAGTGGGTATGGGTTTTAGGTGGGCTATTCCTAATGGGGCCATGTGGTTGTAAATGTGGTAAACCATGAGGGTTTTGCCTCATGGCGCCCATGTGGGTTTTGTATGGGCCATGGTGGACATGGGTTATCATGTGGGCTATTCCTCATGGGCCCCATGTAGGCAAACCCATTAGGTGTTTTCTGTTTATTGGGCTTACTTGTGTTGGTCCATTGTGGGATATTAATCTGGGTACCCATGATTGGTTTTACCCAAGTTAATGGTCCGTGGGGCCCACTGGTTTTCAAGTGGCTTACATGGGACTACGTGGGCATGGAATTTCATGGGTTTCTAAATGGGGCCAGTGTAGTTGTTCAAATGGTAACTGAATAGGCGTCTTTACTTGGCTTTACGTGGGTTTCCCAAAATGGGGCCATTGTAGGTTTCAATGGGTCACTGATGAGTTTCTTTAATTGGGCTTAAGGGGGGTCCTAAATGGGGCCATGGTAGGTTTTCAATGGGTCTGAGTATATTTTACTCATACGCAAGGATTGCTGGGCATTTCCAGGGCTGCCCAGTTTGAGCCCAGTGTGAGGTAATAAAATTTCTTTTGTATACAATAATTATTAATTATTAATAGGTCAACTAAACCATCCCTGTCGAGATGAAGGCCCTAACATACCAGTTAATCATTTTAACTTAAACAATCCTTTGTAAATAATAAATTGATGCCACCTTTGTCAGAAGTAACATAGTGGTCGATGGATAGAGCCTCAGACTTCGATCATGAGGTCCACAGTTCGAATCCACAAAAAACAGAGGTAAGTAATACGTAGTTGTAACACCATGTTTAGTTTGAGATGCAAGTGCTGCCTAATGAATAGGTGGAATAAAAAAATATCCAACCGTACTTAGACCTCTTTTTTTTTCTTTAATTAAAGGGCATATAATTAGCCGTTAACATGCATCCACTGCCCACTTAGGACCCCGGTTTTGAATCCCGACGGACAAAAACCAATGTGGGCCCAGGTGGGAAGCCAAGAGGGGCCCAGGAAGTAGCCCACAAATGACACACGTGGGGCCCATGTCATATTGTTGGAAGGGTCTTGGTATTAGTGGAAGGGCATAGTACGCGGTGTCTTGGCTTCGCTCAGCGTCAGTCTCCAGGTCTTGAGATAGGATGCTGCAAGTAGGGCCATGGCTTTCGTAAGTGTGCTTTCTACTTCTTTCGTTGCTGTACGAGTGGAGGAGGGCAAGATCGTTGGCGTAGCAATATTGTCTAGATGTGTTGAGGGTAAATTGACGAATACAAGTGAACAGCATAGGAGCTAGTACAAATCCTTGTGGTACTCCGTTCCTCAGACGATGCAGACGAACTCTGTCCATCACTGGTCTGAGATAAAGCTATGGTTTGCGAGCATGGTTAAATATGAATTGTACAAGGTGACGATCCGGGTGGTCCTGAGAAGCTTGAGTGGCAGCCCTGGTGCCAAACGGTGTCGTATGCTGCAGTAGGTCCACCAAGAGGACACCTGCCTACGGCGCTTTCAAAGTTTCCTCAAGATCAATTGTGAGTTTACAATTGGGGGACAGTGCTCACGGCCACAGGCGAAATCCGTGCTTGCTTAGTAGGCAGGTGGGGTTCGACGATGGGCTCCCGCCGGGCCAGGATCATCCTCGCAAGGAGTTTGAGGAGACACCACAGTAGTGAATATTGGGCGGTGGCGGGTAGTTTGGGGGAGGTAGTTCTTAGGGTTGTCGACAGGCTTGTTTGGGTTTGGGTGGGTGATTGCGGTGATAGTAGCTCAAGATCTTGGGTAAGGACTGGGTGGTAATGCAAAATGTGTTAGAACTCCTGGAGCCAATCTAGACATTGTGGGCCGCATTGCCTCAGGAAACCCTGATGCTGGTATGTTATCAGGGCCCTCGGGACTTCCACTCTTTAGTTGCTGAAGAGAGGTAGCTCATCGAATTGAGAAGGATGTTGAAAAGTGACCCGTCCACGCCGGGTGCTCGACGACGTTTGGTGATCTCTTTTTTGACCTTGTGATCCTTATCAATATTCTTATGAAGGACCCATTTGCGAGGAGTTGCTCCGCAATTGAGTTGGCAGTCACTGGACATTTCAAGGGTTTGGAATTCGGCCGGTTGAGGCTGTTTATAGTTTTCCAGGCCTTCCTGCTGGAGTGGGGGAAGTCGATTCCTTGGACCATCTCTCCCAGCGCTTCACGGCGTTTTCCGTCCAAGCAGTTTGTCAGATCTGAAAGTAGTCTTGGATAGCTTCTTCACCGGGTTCAGAATTCAGGCAATCATTGTAAAGAGTATCGCATTCCTCCTCCCAGGATGGGATTAACTGCGACGACAGCCACATGGGATGGTCTTCTTTGCCATATTAATAAAGAGTTGACACCGTGCGTGTAAGAATTGTCCGGTGGAGGAGGTTGGTGTCGGCAGGAGGTTGTGGGCTTCTGAATCCCTCAGGTTCTGAACATGGTCCATTTCATGCCTTGCGGAAGGGAAGTTCCACCTTTTCACTGGCTTGTTGGTATCAGGCTTAGCAGGCTTCTGAGCATAGTGATGGTCTATGTTGTGTCTTTGGAAAGCGGTCGAGAAACAGTGCGCGTGAATGGAGAGGTTGTCCATGTTTGCAAAGGCAAGGTCAGGTTTGTAGAACATATTCACTACCCGAGTTGAAGGTGTCTGGTTGATTGGGGTCGTGCAATAGTGTACACAGGATTTGAGGCCCCAGTCATCTAGGGTTAGCTCCATCAGTGTTGGTTTTCCTTTAACCCCAGGTAATGCTAGGACTGTCATAGCAGTGTACATGCAAGGGGCAATAAGTTGGTAGAGAGTGTGCTTGAAGCCGATGGTTCGGTGGCTTGTAGGAAATTGGTGACATGAACACCGGCAATTTGGGTCAGCTTTTGCCCATTGTCCAGGGGGGAGTCTGCAGGTGAGGTTTGCAATGTGTTTCCATTGGGCTGAGTTAGCAAGTGGACAATACCGTGCTTAAGTCCAGGTACGCTCTCGGTGTGTGACAACTAACGGTAGCCGCCCCAAAAGGGGGGGATGTTCAGAATGGAATATACAGTAGCGTGTGTATCTGAAGGGAATAGGCAGAGAGTAGTGCTTATGCGTAGTGTTGAGGGTTAGCATGATTGTTATCTTTCCCTGGTGAGACCTTCACCGTTTAGTTGGATCACTGAGATGCCATCTGATTGACATTCTGGTGATGCCTGCCCACCTAATTAAGGGCACGTGTGCCGGACTGGCATCAGATAGTGTTCTCTGACGGGGGCATGATAAAATACTGAGAAACTAGAAATTTCGCGGTTCTCGGCTTTCGCCGCTCGCATATATGCCAAAGAATAAAGCTGTGGCGCCCCATGACCATTGACCCCCTGGAATGAACTTTGATCTCATCAACATATGCGGGATCCCATGGCGCACATATGACAAAAGTTTGGTTCCAATTGAACTTCTTAAGTTTTAAATTTAGATGAATTTACTTTTTAGCCCATTTCAACTTACCTCACATGACCTTTGTGGACCTTTCAACATGACATTGCCTCATCAACTCAAATAGGACGGACCTCATTGTGCACCTATGACAGAAGTTTGGTTTCCAATTGAGTTAAACTTTCAATGAGGTCATTTAAAAAACTTAAACAATTTGTGACACACACATCACACACAACATTAACCACATACACACGCACAACGGATGCTAAGTGGTCCTGCCGCTAGAGCTGGACGGCCCACAAAAAAAAGACAAAATTGAATTAAAAAAGACAACAGATGTTAGAGTAGCCTCAGTTGAGTATCATTCGCCTGAAGATCAGTTACCGGGGTTCACCACAAGGAGATTGATAATCTTGAACCCCCTTGATATTTCAAGGATGAGAGACCCTAACTTATTTTCTGCTCACCTCACTGAATTTGGAACAAGCTGTGCCAACAGTCCCCCCCGACGCCACACCCCACCCCAACCCCGACCCTAGCCCAGCACTAATTGAACGTTGAAGGATAACAACAAATTACATCACTTTCAAATGTCAATTGTATTCTAATCTACTGCCGCTGTCAAACCTGAAGAGGATTATTGATTCTAGATCGCCGCAAAATTAAATGATGTATATTCTTGTAATTTCTTTTCTCTCCTTTGAAAGAAAAGACACAAGCATAATGTGAGATGACGTTATTTCCTCTAAGTGCAAAATGCCACATTAATGCTAGGGGTGAAAAGTGCAATGGTTTGCAAATGTATATTTACATTAACTTAATTATTGAGTGCAAGTAATTTATATCCAAATCACTGAAAGGTTGAGGAGCATATTGCAATATTCAAAGCCAGTTTATTTGCGGGAACACACAGACTGTTGAGTCTAATTTATTATAACCAAACCGAGAATAAAACAAAAAATACAACGGCGACACACTTTGTCAACTAATTTGGAGTATTATTGCCTCTAGCTATATTCTCTGTAATTTTGATGAAATTTCATGCGGGCAAATATGATTTTTCATAATTAAAAATCTATGTTTACACGTCTTTCTATGGGACAATGGCAATATAGAGGGCGCTATAACCATACCAAACTTAGGACCTTTTGTAGGCCTAATGGCAAGATTCCCGCAATGGATTTGATGATTTTTGCAGAGGTATTAGCTCGATGTCCATACTTATATCAGTTGTCAAAATGGTTGTCGCCATTGCTTAAATTGCTCTAAAAATTAAAAGAGACGATTTGCATGGATCAACCAGCTGTGAACAGGACAGTTGTGATTTTAATAACTTATTATGAATTTACACTTGGTTTTGCATGCCCTAGCCCCCTAATGGTAGTACGAAACAACAGCATACAAGGCATGCCCATAGTTTATATATCCACCATATAACAAACAAAAAAAGAAAACGCCAATATTTTTTTTATCCAAAAGTTTTTAAAAAATTAATATTCTAGAGGAAAGAAAAAAGGACAGGTAAATAACCAAAGTGTTAGTTAGGGTATGGGCATGAATGGCAAGAGAAATATGTAATGTGGTATTGCTTGCCAGTGATTTACAATTTATTGGTATATTGATATCCGGGATTTTTGTTAGGGGAGGGACCATTTTTTCAAAGGGGAACTGTCACAAAAATCGCGACCTCCTCAAAAAGGGGGGGGGGGGGGAGGGGATTTTGAAAAAAGTGGAACCTTTTTAACGAAATTGTTTAACATTTCTTTGACAAAATAGATAAAAAACCCATATTTTTGACTTGTTCCACCTTTTTTTTAGGGGGGTTTGGGGCTTTGGCGGAATTGCCCCCCCCCCCCACTAGGTTATGGGCCTGCAGATACCAAGTGAAGGCCCTCTGAGTTGCAGGGGTCACACTTTCCCGAACTGCCCCAAACAAGGGTTCCTTTTCTGACATGAGTGAGGAAGCAAATTAATCACTACACTGGCAACTTGATTTAAAAACTAAGTTATCATTCATGATTAAAATATACAGTTGGGTCCAAAAAATTGCAACATTGGTTGTCAGCCTGATAAGTTTTTAAACAAAAACATGATTACTTGTTCTTTATTGTATTGTAAAGATAACTGTTAGATAACGTCCCTGAAAAAATCCGTTATAGATATAGAATCAATAGTCTTAAGATATGACAACAATCAGTAAATGAGACCCTTTTCAAAAAGGGGGCTGGTAACCACGAGGATGGCATGAAGACAGAAGACAAACAAATGTTGATTGCAATCAAACATTTACCTGCCCAAATTTCTGCAGAACACTTCTACTGGGTCAAATAACTGGCCTTTATAATTAGTAACTGATAATGATTAAAAATTAATTTATTGGTGCTAAAATATGTTCAAGAGGATATAAAACTATGACAAGTCATTATTAGACAAACTACACATGACATTAAAATGCTAAATGAGTTGGATTCTTGACCAAATTGCTGTACTGAAAAATAACATTTTCAACTTTATGAAGTTAAAACAATGTTTTCAACACAAAAACCAAAACAATTCAGTATACTTCATTTTGTCATTAATTGTGGGTTTAAGATAACTAACTCTTGGTGTGCCATCACAAAAAGATGATGAAAGATTAGCTCAATCCAAGCTTCTAATAACATTCCGAATTCCATTTTTTAAGTGTGTTTTAAAGGCATGTTTATTTACAGGGTAGTACAACCAGATCCTTTTCCAAAATTCAAGAACTTTTCAAGGAACTTTCAAGGATCTAAATGAACTAATTTCAAGGACCTAATGTTGTACTAATGTTGTACGGATTTCTGTATTCAACCGTCGGAATAAACGGCAAGATAGGGGATTATGGACGGAACGTTTTCACACAAAACACTAAAAAATGGTCGCGTCATTGAATACATTGTACTCAATGTCAAGAAAATTGTAAGATTGTTAATAGTTATGTGGTGACACTGCCGTCTGACAGCCCCCATGTAAGGAACTGTCGGTAGAAACTAAGGTATGTGGAGAATTATATGAAAAAAAGAGAAAGGTTCAAAATATAAGCCATTGAGAGAGCTCTTTAAATTACTGATAATATAATCAGTGAAGGGCATGGCAGAGAGGTCCGATCCCACCCACAAGTTACATCACCATACCTTATGGGTCTCTAAAAATACCCCAAATAACTCATTAATTATGAAAAATTAGGTACCTAATTAGAATATGCCACGCCCCCCCATAATCTAATCAGATAAACATGGCAGTCTCCGACCCCACCCACCAAGTTACATCACCATAAACCCTTTATGGGTCTCATGTTGTCTCGTTCACAAGATTGTACCCAAATTAACTCATTAATTATGCACTTAGGTTACCTAATAGCATATGGCCACACCCATAATCTAATCAGATGAGGGCATGGCAGTCTGATCCCACCCCCAAAGTTACATCAACATAACCCTTATGGGTCTCATGTTATCCGCGTTCACAAGATGGGACACCAAATAACTCAGTAATTAATGCAAATTAGGTACCTAATAGCATATGCCAAGCCCATAATCTAAACAGATGAAGGGAATGGCAGTCCGATCCCACCCACCACGTTACAGCACAATAAACATTTATGGGTATCATGTTATCGCGTTTACAAGATTGTACCCCAAATTAACGCATTAATTATGCACTTAGGTAGCTAATTAGATCTGCCCGCCAAATCTAATCAGATGAAGGGCATGCCAGTCCGAATGTCCAAAACAAAGTTACATCACCATACCCTTATGGGTCTCATGTTATCGCGTCACAAGATTGTGTTGGACGCGCCGACGCCGATGCCTTGATGAAGCATAATCCCCCTTTGCTTTAAAGCCATGGGGGATAAAAAGTAAAATGGTGGTGTGGTGGGGATTATAGAGATTCATATGGGTGGTTCTGGGCGCAAAACGCTTAGAGAGTGCCGTATTTGAGTATAGCGCCTCAATGTGGTTTTAAATGGGGTTGCAGCGTTACGTGATTATGGGGTCTATCGTAAAAAAATATTGACCTTACCATTTATGAACTTTTCAGGGACCTTAAGCTGACATTCCATCTTACGTACAATAAAGAATAACGTAGACACATGATTTAGTAAAAATTAAGGCGCTTCATCAAGTGTTGCACATTTGTTTGGGGACACAAAGTATAGAGAGGGTCACAGCAGCCCTATGCACGCCGCCAAAAGGGGGTTCCTTGTACTACTCGGGCCCCGGGAACCACGCGGCAGGGGGGAGGAGAGACCTAAAGAGTAAGGGGGGGGACAAGGAGGACGGAGAGCGGAAAGGCGCGGCAGGCACTCAGCAAAACCGCGATGACTAAGTACAACATGTTGCCTACTGTCTTAAGTGTCAGCATTAGCCTCTAGGTATAAAAAATCAATGTCAAACAGTTCTGGAGATGGAGATTCCATGACTAGAGACCTTAGTACGTAGAACTGTGAAAAAGGGGCTCGATTTTCGGTTAGGGTAGGTGGTCGAGTAGAAAAAAATGCCAATGGTACCAGGTGGTAGGTGTAATAGTTGATGGATCATCGCCTGCGTGGATGTAGAAATCAGAAGTGGTCTGCAATTATTTTTTAGGGGCCAAAAAAGGTCAAAATGACCCAACTTAGGTAAAACTAATAGATGGTGATTATTTATTCCGACTTATATTGAAATGTAATTACTAATAAAAATTCCCCCACTATATAGCTATTGGATTCAGAAAAATTTGAATGTTGAAATTGGGGTAAGGGTTGGACCCCACGAGAGGACAAAAAAAAACAGGGGTCAAAATTGACCCAAATAGAGTAAAAATCATTCGATGGTGATTCCAACTTCATATTAATGTAATTGGTTTTCATTTCCCCCCTATATTGCTGTAGATCAAGAAGAATTGAAAAGTTGGAATCTGGGGTTATATTTTACCCCAGAAAGGGCCCAAAAAGGAGTCAACGTTGACACAAACATATGGTGAAAATCCATTAGAATGGTGCTGTATTATTATCTTAATTTGAAATTAAAAGTTAATTTGCCCCACGGACGCTCCATTCCAAAAAAAGTTCCCATAACGCTTATAAAGGCCATAAAAAATAGATTTGCGAGAGCGAAAAATGTAAGGTAGAAAGTCCCACTTTGGATAATAATGGTTAATTACACCTAATTTAGTCCAAAATATATTAACCAATTAATGCATGGTTTACAAGCTGTAGTCTGCTCTGTTACAATTCTTGTAATTAATGCCAAATCAGGCTTGTAACACGGGGAGGGGCGGTGTGGGGGGAGGGGCGGCTGACGCTTCCATTCCAAAAAGTCCCATACCCCTAAATAATAAAAGGCCAAAAATAGATTTTGCGGCGCAAATATGTAGGTAAAAAGTCCACTTTTGCGATAATTTTAAAATGGTCAAATACACAATGTGGTCAAAATATATTAACCAATTAATGCTCATGGTTAAATCTGTAGGTCTTACTTGTTTAAAATTTGTAATAATGCCACACTATCAGGCTTGTAACCATGGGAGGATGGGGGGGCGGTTGGGGGCTGAAGCTTCCTCATTCCAAAAGTCCCAAACCCCTAAAAGGCCAAAAAATGTTTGCAAGCGAAAAATAGGTAGGTAAAAAGTACCACTTTTGCCCAGATTTGACTCCCTTAGTATTTTTTGGGGGGGGGGCCAAATTGCCCCTTTGTAAGTCTTTGGCGAGTCCCCTTTGAAAAAACTTGCCCCTCCCTAATTAGGTTCCTTGTAGGACAGTCGCAATGAAAAACTTTGACAAGGGATCAAAATGGTCCAAACCCCAAATTGATCAAAATAAACCCAATATGCCAAATTTCAGTCTTTTTTTCTGAAACTAGGTTTAAACAATCCAGTTAGGAGAGAACAGTAGAGCAGAGGAGAAACAGTTGGTCTGTTAGAAGAACAGCTCTCCTAAAAAGTTGTTACACCTGATCTTTTGGTTTATTATGCCCCTGTTTTACTATTACGGTAAGATAATATGAACGTGTGTTGTATAAGAGCAACTAAAGAGTGCCTTCTACAGGACTGTGTGAGAAAAACATTCTTACTTATGGTGGCAGAAACATTGACAATGAAGGGGGAGCTGCAGGCCTTTTTAGTGGCACTTATACCAGGATACGCATGACCAGTTGAAATATCTCATGGAAAAAACATCCGAATATATATGGGATGAAATAACATCCTATTACACAAAGTGTGGACACAGAATAGGTACAGTTCGGTAGGCGTTGCTTTCAAGTCAAGGACCAGATTATATCAGGACCTTTATTATGTGGAGTATTCCAGTCAAGAGGGTAGGTAGTAGATCACTAACCTAATCTGATATGCTATGCAGCAGAAGATACCAGCTTTACTTGAAGTGGGAGCAAGCAAACTGAAAAGATGTTTTGCAAAGACGTACGTCACGGATTTCGACAAAAGTCAAGGGCCATTCTCTGGTGGCACACTCTGGACCAAGTTTTGCCTCCCATGACCAAACAAATAATCTAGCGAAAGTGGAAACAATTATTTTTGGTTAGATTTTGTCCAAACCTAACCAAACATAATTGTTTCCACTTTGCTAAATGGTTTTTTTGTTCATGGGATGGCAATAAAGTTCGGTCCACGTGTGTGATCCCGAAAGAAGAATGGCCCAAAAGACGATGATGCTAGTGTCCACCTTTGCCAACATGGCACTCGTTTGTCAAGTGAATGCAAAATCTATGTGGTTGCCCGCTGACAAAAAAATGCAAACATTTGTCTATTCCACTTTCTTTCAAAAGATTAACTTCAACAGTATAATTGCCCAATTGTTAGCTTTTAATTCACACTCTTTGGGGGTCTATTGTGACCTCTTTTTGGCCCTTTCTAGGGTCAATTTGTAGTCAAATTGATTTAAAGATCCACTCGAAGGCCAAGTGTAAAAAACAAAAACACAGTTGATCAATCCCGCCCGCTACGAGTTTGGAAGTCCGCACGATTGATTTTTTATTTATATTTTTTAAAAAGCAACAACACCACTCAAACAGAAGGCTTAAAAAGGGGGAAAATGAAGGTAACAAAAATATCGGACACTATGAAACTCTACTAATATTTTTAAAGAGCCCTTCGGGCCACGAACTAAGTCCAGAGCGGACCGCTCTTGGTCAGCGGAAAGTCGTCCCCTAGATCTTTTTGGTGAAAAGTCACCTAGCCGGGCCCGTAATGAGACTTTCAAAATGACTAAGTCCAGAGCGGCCGCTTCCTTTGTTCACCGGAAAGTCGCCCTAGATCTTTTAGTGATCTTTCGATGAAAAGTCACCTAGCCTGGCCACGTCGTGAAAAGTCTCTAGCCGGGCCTCGGTATGTAGACTTTTCACAAATGAACTAAGTACCGAGCGAACTGCTTCCTTGGTCAGCGGAAAGTCTCCCTAGATCGTTTGGTGAAAAGTCACCTAGCCCTGGCCACGGTATGTAGACTTTTCAAAAATGAACTAAGTACATAGCGGACCGCTTCCTTGTTTCGCGGAAAAATACGCCCTAGATCTTTTAGTGATCTTTTAGTGAAAACGTCCCTAGCCCGGGCCCACGGCAGTGAAAAGTCATCTAGCCGGGGCCCAACGGCAAGTAGACGTTTCAAAAATGAACTAAGTACAAAGAGCGGACTGCTTCCTTGGGTCTTCGGAAAGTCGCCCTAGATCTTTTGGTGAAATCACCCTAGCCGGCCCACGGTATGTAGACTTTTCAAAAATGAATGTCCAGAGCGTACCCTTCCTTAGTAATTTACCTAAAGTGCGCTAGACTTACAGAGTTGTGGTGGTGCTGAAAGCTTTCGGGCTGTTACGGCTGGTTGGTGGGCCGCGATGAACTCGACTGAAATGGAGGATTTTGCCCAAATTTGAAAGTGGGTAAAGTGGGTTTTAGTGATTTTTATGGATATACAAAAGCCCTCACCCGAATGATTAAGACCAAAATCAGCTTCCCGTATGGTAAACAGGACCCGGAAAACAAACAAAATTTTAATAATTTACGTTCGCCGGCGGCGCTTAATTCAGCAGACGACGAAGCGTTTAACACAAGCACAACGCACGCCGTATGCTATTTCCCACTCTATGCACACTGTTTTGACCGGTCTAACTAACCTTTTGTGGTTTTTTAATATCAGTGAGTACGAGTCAAAATATTCTGTAAATACACATTTGTTGAGTTAAGTTTATGGAAAACTTAAAGTGGCCTACCAATTACCTGGAATGTCTTTATCCTTATATCAAGTCCCTATCTGTTTTGGGTAATTTTATTTTTATTTGGTAAAATATATCTCTGTTTCTCCAATGGCCTAGACTATCATTTGGAGCAAATTTGGAAGAAATTTCATATTTGGGTGAAAATGTGCCAGTCCGCTTTAAGTATAGATCGAACAACCGATCTGCTAACATTAACGAGACCATTCAACATTTTCACAGTTGATTAGTGCCTGGTGGCAGCGAAAACCTAGGTATTGTTCTGGTCAATCTTGGCGCTAGCGACACATTTGACCTAAGAGTATCGCAAACTACACAAAGTTCTGCGGCGGGAACACCCGTCGCTGTTAGTGTACAACCCACGACGGTTTCTTTCTTTGGCGCCAAAAGCCACTGAAGATGGCATGTTTACGGTACGGCAAGTCAAGGAGCATCTGTTGGCGATTCGGCGTAAGTTTGTAACTGGTATTGGTAGTATGAGGGAATCATCTTAATGTAAATAGAACAAATATGTTGGTTTTTTTTTTGTGATGTTGGTTTATATAATCGATCTCTTCAATAGGTCCATATTCACATCCTTACACGCTTATTGACACATTACCGGGCACATTCCAGGCTTTGTCCACCAGCTTGGGTTAGAGCTTGGTAGGTATGCAATGTGTAAAGGAGACATGGCCCGCCAGGAGCCACAGTGGGGTCCATGAGACACACCGGAATAAAGCGTAAAATAATGTTGCGTGACGAGTCAACTGAACGATTGCTCTATTCTTCACCATTGTAGGGGAGTGAGTCTGGTGGACTCTATCTCCTGCCACACCGGTGTAAAGAAACTGAGTGTCCCCCATAAGATAGTGTCCCTAGGCTACCATAGCAACATATGTACATAATAAACCGTGATCTTAGAGGTGACCTTTGGAGTACAATTGTTGAAACAATGTAGTCGTCAGCCACTTCTGAAAAAGGGCTCTAGTTTTCGAGTTAGGGTAGGTGGTCGCGTAGAAAATGCCAATGTACCAGGTGTTAGGGACATTATGTGTGGATCCATCACCTGGGTGATGTAGAAAATCAAAGTGGTGCAATTATTTTGTATGGGCCAAAACAGGTCAAAATTGACCCAAATTAGGTCAAAAATAATAGAATGGGGATATTTATTCCGACTTCATATTGAAGTGTAGTATAATTACAAATTCCCCAACTATATAGCATATGGATTCAAGAAAAATTTGAAATGTTGGAAATCTGGGTTAAAGTTGACCCCAGAGAGGACCAAAAAGGGGTCAAAAATTGGAACCCCCAATAAGGTTAAAAATATAGGAATGGTGATTCCAAACTTCATATTATGTCAATACGTTCTTTTCATTTCACCACTATATGGCCTGTGATCCAAGAAGAATTTGAATGTTGGAAATCTGGGGTATTTTTGACCAGAAAGGGCCCAAAAAGGAGTCCAAAGTTGACCCAAATTATGTAAAAAAAAATATAGAATGGTGATGTATTTATTCCATCTTAATTGAAATGTAAACCAGTTCATTGCCCCACTGGAACGCTCCCATTCCAAAAAGGTCCAGAACCGCTAAAAGGCCAAAAAATAGATTTTGCGAGCGAAAAATATGTAGGTAGATAGAAAGTCCACTTTGGAATAATAATTGGTCCAAAATTACACCTAATTTAGTCAAAAGATATAACCAATTAATGCGATGGTTTACATATCTGTAGTTTGTCTGTTAAAATTTGAATAATGCACAAATATCAGGCTTGTAACCAGGGGAAGGGGAGGATGTGTGTGGGGGGGGGGGGGGGGGGGCTGACGCTCATCCAAAAAGTCCCATACCCCTAAAAGGCCAAAAATAGATTTTGCGAGCGAAAATACTGAGGGTAAAAAGTCCACTTTTGGATTAATATGGTTCCAATTACACCTAATTTGGTCAAAATATATGACCCCCCCACACAATAAAATGATGGTTAAATATCTGCAGTCTTACTCTGTTTAAAATTTTGTAATAAGACACTATCAGGTTATGTAACATGGGAAGGGGCCGGGTGGGGCTGAGGAGACTCCATTCCAACAAAAAAGTCCATAACCCCTAAAAGGCCAAAAAAAGATTTTGCAAGCGAAAATAATGTAGGTAAAAAGTCCACTTTTGCCAGATTTCCCCTTTGTAATTTTTTTTTTTTGGGGGGGGGCCAATTTGCCCCTTTGTAATCTTTTGGCGAAGTCCCCTTTGAAAAAAAAATGCCCCTCTCCTAAGTTAGGGTTCCTTTACTGACATTCGCAATGAAAAAAACTTTGGAAAAGGGATATCAAAATGGTTTTCAACCCAAATTGATCAAAATTAAAACCCCAATATGCCACAAATTTCGTCTTTTTTTTTTCTGAAACTAGGTTTAAAAACAATCCAGTAGGAGAGAAACGGTTGGTCTGTCAGAATGAAGCTATCCTAAAAGTTGTTAAATTGTTTTTGGTTTATTTTCTGCCCTGTTTTACTATTACGGATAAGTATAAATGAAACTCTGTTGACTCCAGAGCAACTAAGATGCCTTCTACAGTCCTGTGTGGAAAAACATTTTCTGTATGGTGAAGAAACATTGACAATGAAGGGGGAGCTGAGGAATTTCTTTTTAAGTGGCACTGTATTTACCAGGCACTCATGCCAGGTTGAAAAATCTCCTGGAAAAAAAACCTCCGAATATCGGATCTATGGATGAAAATACCCTCTATTACCACAATTGTTGGCACAGACATAGGTACAGTTCGGGGGTATTGCTTAAGTCACGACCAGATTATATCATACCCTTATTCTGTGGAGTCTTCCATGTCCAAGTAGAAGTAGTATAATCACTAACCTTACTCTGATATGTCTTATGCACAGAGATACCAGCTTTAACTTGAGTGGTAGCAGCAATACATGATAAAGAGGTTTTGCAAAGAAGTACGCAAAGGATTTCGACAAAAGTCAACCCCAAGGGCCATTCTTCGGGATGTCCACAGCCCGTGACCAAAGTTTTACTTGCCTCCATAACAAAACAAATCATCTACGAAGTGGAACATTATTTTTGGTTAGAATTTTTGTCCAAACCTAACCAAAAATTCATGTTTCCACTTTTGCTAAATTGTGGTTTTTTTGTCATGGGAGGCAAATAAAGTTCGGTCACTTTTTGACTTCCCGAAGAATGCCCAAAAGACGACGATGATGCTAGTGTCCACCTTTGCCAACATGGCAATCGTTTTGGTCAATTGATGCAAATCTATGTGGATGCCAGCTGACACAAAATACAAACAATTGTCCCTATTCCACTTTCTTCTCAAAGAAACTTCCACAGTGTATAATTGCCCATTTGATTAGCTTTTCATTCACACTCTTTTGGGGTCTATTTTTGACCTCTTTTTGGGGCCCTTTCAGGTCCAATTTTGTAGTGCAAAATTGATGTAAAGATCCACTCTTTAGAGGCCAAGTAAAAAAACAAACCTGTTGATCATCCCCGCCCGCCCGCTCCGATTTTTGGACGCCGCAGACCGATTTGTTATTTCTTATTTTTTTAAAAAGCAACAACAACGCACCACGGAACGACGGCTAAAAAGGGGGAAAATGAAGTTACAAAAAATATCGGAGCACTATTGACCTCTAATAACCTATTTTAAGAGCACCTTCATTTTGTTGATCAGTTTCTTCAAAACCCTCTTACCACTACTATTACCACAACGCAAACGCAATCTTCTTCAAATATATCATGGTGACCATCTTAGACAAGGCGGCATTTTTGAAAAAAATATAAAATAACAAATAATACAGGCCTCCCTCATCCAACTGTTTTCAAGAGTCTCTGGCCCATCAAAACTGTTTATTTTATCCTCGTCTCCGGGATCAACAGATTTTATACAGGAGTGATCAAGAATAAATATTAATATTGGTGTCTGTGGAAAGGTACTATTTGGTCTCATTTACTCATGTAAATTAATAGGACTTAAAATATTGAACTATTATTATTTAGATATAAAATTTAGAATTTATTGTTTTATAGAGTATTCTAGGAGGCTTCATAAATCTCGTTTTTAGCCCTCATATCAAAAAACTGGTTGAAATGATTCGGGCACGATATTTAACAGATTGGTATGGAGCAGGCATTCATCAAGAATCAAGATTACTATTAATTGGGGTGTATCTTGGAACCCAAAATGTCAAAATTTAGTTTATATCTACGACAATATATTAAGAGAAATGTGTTTCCATTTTAGAAGCCTTAAAATGCATATAAGTGGAATGATTACCTTGCCATTTTTAACTTTTACTGACTCATATTTTGGGTCATGTTGACTTTTGCCTTTTTCTGGGTCAATTTTGACCCCAGATAGATTCCAACATTCAATTCTTCTTGGCATCTATTGCTATAAGAGTGGGAGAAAAAATAAATACTACTGCATTTTAATATAAGTTGAAATAAGTACATCACCATTCTATGATTTTTACCTTATTTGGGTCAATTATTAAGCCCCTTTGTCACCCTTTTGGAGTCAATTTTGACCCTAGATTTCCTCAACATGCCATTTCTTCTGGAATCTTCTGCTCTAGAGTGGGTTAAATGAAATACTAGTTTTAGATGGAATAAATACATCAACATTCAATACTTTCTTACTTATTTGGGTCCAATTTTGACCCCTTTTGGCCCTTTCTGGGGTCAAAATAACCCCAGATTCCAACATTCAAATTAAAAAAAGAAAAAACCTAAAAAATTAAAAAAAAAAGAAAAATTAAATAATATTACGGGTAATATGAAGTTGGAATCGCCATTCTATGGATTTTTACCTATTTGGGTCACTTTGCCCCTTTTTTGGTCCTTTCTGGGGTCCAAATAACCCCAGATTCCAACATTCAAATTCTTCTTGAATCTACCGCTATATATGGGAAAATTAAAATACTATTATACAAATAATCTGAAGTTGGAATCCATTTCTATGATTTTTAACTCTAATTTGGGTCAATTTTTGACCTTTTTTTTATGGCCCATAAAAAAAAAAAATTGCGCCACTTCTGATTTCTACATCCCCCCAGGTGATGATCCCCACATATGTACCTAACCTGTGGTAGCAATGAAATTATTCTACTCTTTTCCACTACCCTGGTGCCCAAAACTGGTCCGGCTGACGTACTACCCTTATCAGATTATCTGCAGTGTACAGAGCGCTTTAATGCATCCAGAAAAAAATTGGCTCCACTGTATTGCCGGTGTTGTACTCTTCATACAAGGCATGGTAACAGTGGACAGTGGTCTAGCCCAATTTTCAAAGAGGAAATTCCTTACTCGCACTGTAAAATTGTTAGAAAATGGAGAAAAGATTTGTGATTTATAGTTAGTTTTTAGCATTTAAATGCCTGATTATCTTTTTAATTCTTAAAAATGTGCTTCGAAATGAAAACTTAGTGTAAAAAATGTTTAAACGCCATTAGAATTTTCTATCTAAACACTGTTTTACAGTGTGGGCTGTTAGAACCTGATGGGTTCTCAGGACTCAAAGTAATAGCTCATATGTAAATGAGAAAAAAAGTCCCAAATAACTTGTAATTTGATGTTAAAATTGTACTCTTTAGGCATTTCAGGATATAAATCAAGTATAAGGTTAGGTCTAATTTCGATATTACAGGGGAGGCCCGATTTAATTATATAAGTTTTCATCTTGAAGAATGGCCTCCCCCAAAACCCCATCTCTAAAAGTTTCGCGCCGATATTTTCAACCCATTTTTGAGTGAGAGCTAAGAACGTGACTTTATTGCAGATCCCCCATCAAGTACTTTGTAAAATTAATATTGGTCGACCAAAAAGGTGCAACGTCTCACTCACTCCTCCAACCAAAATCCTTTGGCTCTAAGATTTCACAGTGTAAACGAGAAAAATAGAAGCTTTCTTCTGATGGACCAAAATTTTGACCACTTCTGCTAAAATCTGGGGGTCCCCTGTGGCCAGGCTATTAGCGTCCGGGCCACATGCCTTTAAGTTTTCTGTCACATGAAGCATATGCATAGAGATGTGGCCCTCATCCCCGAGAGTTTTCAAATTCATGAAAAACCGGGGTTAAAGTAAAGCATATTTGTGCAAAAATCCAACAAAAATTAAGGTATTTTATAATCGTGATAATGTTTCGCCCATTCTATGATTTTACTGGCACCACCCTATGGTCAGGGCCGAAATTATGATGTATTGTGATATGTCCAACAGGTCGGACCTTTAATTGGCATTTATAAATAAGAATATAAATACTATCCATCCATAACCCTTGACACCATTCTGTTAAGGCTTGGTTTATTTCAAAATTTCTTTTTACTGATAATACCAAAACAATTGAAAGGCAAACCTTTAGCGACCGTGCAGACAATTGCATACTTGTACGTACACGTACTAGTACGTACATACATCACCAAATTACAAAGAAATATCAAAAGAATTTTACAAAATTCCTCTTGGGATTCCTAGTGTTTTTTTTTTTTTTTGGATAAGAATGGATACAAATTCAGAAACTAAGTGGCAAAACAACATTATCAACAAATTCTATTTTTGAGTTCACATGTGGAAAATTTAAAATATTGAAAAAACAAAAAAACACGCGTTTTTTTTTTAATTAATAATCTTTATTTAAAAAGATATAAATAAATCTGCACTACATTTGCTGATAAGCCTTAAAACTCTAAATATTGAAGATAGCAGTTTCAAACTTTAAAAATAACTGTCCGGGGTGAAATGTTAAAACCCAATGTATCTCTTTAAAAAAGTTGCATTGCATTGTGGGAAATAGGAGTATTTACCTACTGTAATATACCGTACTTGTCAGGTTTCTTATGGACTGATAGAAAACAAGAATAAAAAAAACCTTCAGTTCACGGCTCCCAAAATTCTCAAAAATTGGACAAACTATATCCTGACACAGTGCACAAGTCACTTGTAAAATACACCCTTTTGTCATGAACACAATATAATCTTACGGATAGACTGGTTCCATTTTTCAAAAGCAACTAGTCGAAGGCATGTTTGAGTAAAAGCAATTGAAACATGTGCTATACGGAAATTTGTGCTGATTCCAAACCCCCTCCGGTCCCCAAAGCTAATTTTTAGGGGAAGTGTGGCTTAATTTGCATAAATTCAAAATGGCCGCCATTTTAACATTTTTTTGTAATAACTCAAGATTTAAGGCTTGTAAAGACTTCCTTCTTATGTCTATCTATGCATATGTTTTCAGGCTCAGAGAACACAAACTAGACCATACAGTAAGGGTATTATGCCATAATTCAATGATTTGCAAAAATTTAAAAAACGGCGGCCCCATTTTGAATTTTCTATGCAAAATTAACTGTCAACATGACTTAATGCTTCATAAGATCTACACCATGAGTTGGAGCAAAGTGTGTTACATGCTTGAAACTACCATATTACACGTTTTCACACTTAAAAGCTCTTAAATGAGAGTATATTAAGTCATCTTTTTTTTTTGAGGATAGCTATAAAAACTATTATATTGTTGTAAAGCTAAAAATTTAAAGGAAGACCAAAAATATGCAAACATGTATGTGCAATATTCAGGGTTGCCACAAGTGTCATATAAGGTGGAGAGGAAAAGTGAAATTTTTGATGTAAAAAGTACCAAATTTTGTGGCAGTCTCATTTGTACCTTCAATCAAAATTCATGCTTAAACTGTTGTATAGGTCAAAACTGAATGCCACATAATAACAAACCAAAATAACTTATTTATCTTAATACATGGCGGGGTTACAAAGATATAAAACAAAAAAAGGCAACAGGCCCCCCCGCATATCAAAAAGCCGCTAGACTTTAACACATGCCTCATTCGTAGCCCTCCCGTAGGCACCACCCTCTCTGACCCCGATGACTTAAAATTACGACAACTCAAAAATTAAAAATCACACATGAATCTTCTACCATATCACAGCTAGATAAATTCCCTTTAAATGAAATATAAATCAAGCTGAATACCTAACTTGATTCTAATGATACAATAAAAAAACATTGTTAAACATATTTGTGAAAAAAAGTAACGCCACCCTCGTTTTATATACCCCAACTCATGGCGCATGACCATAAAACTAATGATCTAATATTAATTCCTGACCATGAAAAACATATGGTATAGACAAAGAATGAAACAGTTACAAAGCCTTGAATCTGAGTTATGTACAAAAAAAATGTCAAAATGGCAGACATTTTGAATTTTTATGCAAATTAACTGTTAGTGGACCTCATGCTATAACTAATGATCCAATTGTATTCCTCTAACCCTGAAAACATTTGTATAGACACAAGAATGAAAAGTCATTACAAACCGTAAATCTTGAGTTATGTTACAAACAAAATTTTTTAAAATGGCGGCCATTTGATGAATTTATGCAAATTAGGCCACACTTCCTCTAAAAAATAGCTCTGGGTGACGTGGAACGATTCGATATTCAGCATAATAATTTCCGTATAGAAAACACTTGTTTCAATTGCTTTTACTCAAAATGCCTTCGTCTGGCTATAGGAAGCACTTTTTTGAGAAATGGAACCAGTTTATAATTGAAAACTTGATGGAGGGGAGGGGATTTGGACAACATTTTGGGGAAGTAGTATATTACAACAGAGATTGGCTATCAGAAATAGCCTATCGATAGTACAAGCTTAGTTATGGCATGGCTAGGCATTAAAAAAAATTATGTTGTTTGGCTATGACAAAATATCAGGGTCGGTCGGTCGGTCAGATTTTCTTTTTTTTCTAGATCTTCTCAATGTTTATCTAAACGAAGAAAGAGTACTATTTAAAGCTTTTTCAATGACATAGGCTAGCCAAGATCTTTTTTTATTGTTGTAGTGCTTGGTATTGTTTTGTTATTTTTCGTCTTTGTGTGGTTAATTTTTTTTTTAAATTGTGGATGAAAATAATGGGTCGGTCAGCAGAATATCTTTTTTATTTGTTGCAATTCATAAAACTTTTGAGTTGGCAGGTTCTTTTTTTGGCTCAGTCAGGTTACGCCAAACAAACAAAATGTGTTATGCCCTATGTATCAAGCCTCAGGTATGAGCTGCTTCATAGTGGGAGTGGACAAGAAAATGTCTTAACCCTTTCATTAGATCAGTCAAAAGAGGTTCGATATAGATAGAGAAGGGCAAAACGTTACGAATCTTTAGAATTCACCGTCTCGCATGTATTGCCGACCACAAGAAAAACATAGAGTACCAACAATAGAAAGCAAATGGCTGCCTCGCTTCTTCCACATTCTGTGGGTGCCGCTTGCATATCACTAATCGGTAGTGATACAAATTAAGTAGGTGTTAGAGGGGTGGCCAGGTGTAATAGTGTAATAATAGTGTACTGGATCATTGTGCTCAGATACTCTTTTTCTCATAATGCAATGCGCGCTTAGGTGAAAAGATGTATTCTTTGA
>JAMKCH010045877.1:0-24314 GCA_023653785.1 Ophioderma brevispina | reverse complement strand
GAACACATAGTTTATAAACCATTTGAAACAATAGGAGCCGACACATCAGGAACCACCAAGCACCCATCTTGGTACCATCCACATCTCGATTTTTGTTTAGAAATCATGATTTTGAGACCATTTTGAACCAAATCGCCGTTTTTTTGGTAATGGCAAATGCTCAACAAACAATTGAAAAACAAAATGAACCGAAATACCGTTACCCACCAACATCTAATCTGCCTTGGGAGGGGCGACACGATGTTGACTTGCCTTGGCCGATCCCATGTTTCTTATGCCATTCTGTTTTAACTCAATTGGTCTAATACCCCTTTAGTCTATAACCATTTAGCTAATAACTATATGTCTAGATATCCATGTAGTCTTCATATTCATCAGGTCTCAAACTCATATCGTCTAATATCCATATCGTCCTATAACTAATTGGTCTAAGATTCCATTTTTGGTCGTATACCCCTTCCTTTATTCCATTTGGTCTAATATCCATCTCGTCTAATCTCCATCTGGTCTAATATCCAGTTGGTATAATATCCATCGTCTAATACCATCTGGTGTATACCCTGTGGTCTAATTTCTATCTGGTCTAATATTTAAATATTCAAATCCCATGTTTGAGCTCAATTATTTTGGGTTTAACATCCTAATTGATATTAAGCAAATTGGTATTATTAGAGGTACTTAATATGTAAACAGGTGACATTCTACCAATTGGAATATTAGACCAAATGGGTATTAGACCAAATGGTGACATTAGACCAAATTGACATTAGCGAAATTGGTATTCCACCAGATGGATATTATACTAGAGTGGGGCTCTTATACCAAGGTTCATTAGACAGTATGTATCTGACCAAATGGATATTAGGCACTTCCGTTTTTTGTTAGATAAATTGGGATGTTAGAGTTAAATGGTTTTTAAACAAATTGGTGTTATACTACGGGTTTTAGATGAAATGCCGTTTAGACCGAATGGGATTAGACCAATGGCAATAACCGACACGATCTGCTCGATTTGGCAATGGGGATTTCCAAACGTAATTTGAGGAATTCTTCGATGGATTTTCTACGGCATCGCGTTCCAGTGACTTCATAATCATCTCGTCTTAGTAATATCTTAGTAATGATATTTTGGAAAAATTTATATTGACTTTCAATCCGTTCGGGTTAGTGGATTAACGCCGCTCAAACATGTAATGTTCAAAAATGCTCATTTAGAGAGCCCCCTCCTAACCGGGCTTTAAACCTAAACACATACAGAAAAGGCACACACGTACTTTAGAGCAGGATCAGAATATCCTGGTCCTTATTTACAGGAATCGTTTACCCCACCTACTGTAGTTAGCACGGACCCTCTTCATCAATGCTGTTAGTTTATTACTCTCAAATTGTTGTTATCACTTTTTCAATAGGTGCCAATTTAAGTTTACACAGGAATCAAATTTTTAAAATGCCCAATCATTTTGAACTGTGGCCATATTGGTTTCCATCTTAATCATAAAACGGGATTCCCAAAAATATATAGTTTTTGTAACCACCCTAGCACCTAACGGCCATTGGTTTTGGGAGTTATAAGGGTAAACTGACTACAATGGTAAAAAAGGTCAATCTTCGAGTTTGTACAGGGGTCAACATTCAAAGTTAAATCTGATTATTTTTAAAATACTTTGTCAAATTTTTGCCTGAGGTATGAGGACTCCCAAAAAGTATAGTTTTTGAATTATTGCTAAATGTTTACTTACGGAGATAAGGATCAAAGAAGGTCAACGGCAATTGGATTATGTTTGGCAGATGGTAGCAAACTATTGCCTGTATTTTGACACTTAAGTCCAATGAACAATTTCCTTACATTTTTGAAACCAAAATTGGCAGCTTCAGATTTGAACTCCTGTAACAATAGAAATCTGACACCCTTTTCAACTTTTTAAAGCCATTTTTACCTTATAACCCCTAAACCAATGATATAGATTGTACAAACTATACATTTTTGGAATCCTTATGACCTGACCGACATACGGCATATACATTTTCACATGATTGGAGCCATTTTAAAAGTTTAACCCCTGCGTAACCTTAAAGTGGTCCCTATTGGAAACATTGACACCACAATTTGAGAGTACTACCTATATGTTTTTCCCAAGACCGATCTTCCATCCATGTGACCAAGCCGTTCCATTAGCATGGAGAGGAGGCTACTTACCAAGGATAATATCGATAGAATTATTAATTGGACTGAAAAAGGCCACCACAAAATAATTATGTGTAACCCCCTATCCATTGTACGCTGCCATTAACATCCATGTTACACAGACTCGCCATGGACTAATTTACTCTATCAACTCACTAACATTTAGCGTAAAAATATTATCAGTGTGTTTCATCAGGGGTTAGGGCCAGTGATAATCAAAACAAGAACGTACATAACACAAAACTCGTCATATTTATTATATAGACCCAATGTTATTGAACAAAAAAATCTTACCAAAAGCCTACAGACAAAAAAGGAAATTTATTAATGCAGGAAGTGGAAAGAACGAGTAAATAAAAAAACAAATGTGGCCTCTGCATGGATGGTAACTAGCCACACTCATCGATTTTAAAAAGTTATAGCGTTGTGATTCCATTCACTTACGATGTTTCAAGGTCACCGATTTTCAAAGCCTTTGTCATTTCAAATAATACGGCAAATGGGCTCGATTCCCGGCTTTAATGAACATTCAAACTAGCTGCTTCATTAATTTCAAAAAGGTATTCGATTGGTAGTTGTAATAGGGTCTGGCCACAGGGTGGGTAGCTTATACTTACTTACAAGACAGTATACCTGTTCAGATTATAAACGACCCGAAGGTTGGACAAAAGTATTCTTTGCGACAATGGCAAAATATTACCTGAAGGACAGTACAGCTTGACTTTGATCATCATCCATGGCCCATGCCCGCACCAAAGATCGCTCTTCAGAAAAACTACTTAGTAGCATTGAGGTAGAGGGGTCCTACTAAACTACCAAAGGTGTCAAACTTTCTGTAGTGAACGATGATGTTCGACAGGGTACGTGCTCCTCTACTTGTGTATGTTGTAGATTTACATACACACGTTTAGTAGGGTTATAGGTTCAGGATGACCTTAACCTTAATAGGGTTATACCTGCCTAACCTAAGGTCGGAACCTAGACAAACTATACCTGTTTTAATCCTTATAATGAGACAAATAACATTGGTTATACTTTAAACACAGTGACTTGTTGCATATTTCCCCATGTTACTAATTCCACCCCCTTATTTACCAAAGTTTCCCCCACGTTCCCAGACGGTTGGACCCAAAAATTCTGATCAGCACCCTTCAAACTATAGAAAAAACATGTCAAATCTTCTTCCCAAACTTCTAGAATGGGATTATGAGTTATAAAAACACTACTAGTTAACATTGTAATTCAGTTCTAGACTTATTTTCTTTTGATTTTTATTAATTTTTAATGACATGTAAAAACCAAACGTAGATATTTTTAATTTCAATCTTTTCCAAAATTTATCCAATATGAAAGAAATGAGGTGCATAAAGACATGTTTATATATCAGTCATACAAAGAAATCAAAACACTACTATTTTCAATGTGGGTGGAAAATCCTGGGTTTTATACCTTTCCCTCCAGCGTTGATTTATCATAATATCAAATGTTATTTCGATTATTGAGAATTGTCTAGCAGCAAGTGTATGTATCGCTAATTCTGTTATAGTGTGGGTACCTTTCATGAGTATGAGTAACAAGAACTTGGTAATGAGTAGAGTATGAATACGAGTACTTGGTCATGAGTCTGTGAAGAGTATGAGTACGGATCCACAAATTGTAGTCGTACTCGAACACGAATATGAGTATTTGTACTCGACTAGCCTTCGACTTCTACAAGTCAAGTGAGTACCCATCAATGGATGAAAAGTATATTTTTAGCTGTGAAAATCAGCGGAAGAGAATTTTACAGATCGGTAAGAACACTTACTTAGCTTCCTTAGGAATGTTGGTAATTATAATAGGACTACCAAACTGAAATCATCTTTGCTTTGTTGGATTTACTCATTTCAGAGTGTAAGCAAAAAGAAAAAAATATCTCTACAGAATTTCCTTACTTCTCTTCATTTCCTTTGCTGGTAGCGTTTTTTTTCCCGTTATGTTGATTGTTAGATGCAAATGCAATTAATGCATTTTATGAGAATTTTAAGGGTTTTCTACCTTATGACCAATATGAAAGTATAACCATTTTTAACAGAAAATAGTATATTGTGATGTCTGTCGAATGAGAGATCCGTCACATTCGATATCTTTTTATGTCCAAAGGGATACAATTTGACGACAACCAAAATTAATTTAAATTTGCGATCTTTTGTATTTTGCAAAGACCATAATTGTGAGTTGTATAATTAGAGTAAACTTATAGTCACCTAATTATGTTATTACCTTTTTAGCATATCTCTTACCTTTATCGATTAGTGGTTTTAGTATAGTGAAACGATTATTCATAATCCCTTCATCGAGATGTCGAATGGATCTCATGGTATTTGCAAGTTATTTCAGTTCTTTTGATAGGGTTATGAAACCACAAATACTCTAATCTCATAATATATAATAATATTTGGCCCAAACGCTAAGGAAAGAGAGATGGGCACTCCGCGCACAAGCTTGCTCGGCACGACGACTTTACTTTACTACTTTAATATAGTCTCTGGTTATTCCGAAAGGTTTTTTATCCTAAGGGTCGTTAGTCCGAAAATTAGAATGAGGGAAATTGGTCCGAAGGGGCGTTAGTCCGAAAATTCGGACAAACGACCCTTCGGAACAATAATCTTTATTTCTTTTTCGGACAAACGACCCTTCGGATTAAAAATTCTTCGGAACATAACTCCTTCGGAACAAAAACCCTTTTAAAATGCGTTTTCGGACAAACGCCCCTTCGGAGCAAAAATCTTTCGGAGAAAAGACACGTTACTTATTTTCGGATCAACACCCCTTCGGACTAAATGCCCCTTCGGACATATTACCCCTTCGGAGAAACGACCATTCGGAGAAACGACCCTTCGGATTAAAAAACCTTCGGAGTATATTACCTTCGGATCAAATGCTCCTTCGGACCAAAAACCTTTCGGATCAAAAACCCTTCGGAATATAGTCCTGCACCCTGTAACAACATAGAGGTAATAACGAAAGGCAAATTTTAGCAGCTTAAATTTTCTGCAAAAGATCATTTCCATCAGTCAATTTGTACAATTATGTACAATTTGTGATGGGTTTGAAATATCCAAATTTTCAAACGTACGCCCGCATTCCTGCCAAAACGGTGAAACATGTAGTTGCATGTAGACGCAGTGGACGTATATAAAGACGCGTGCGTCGGCAATTGCTGAAGGATTTTGACAACAACTGTAAATAGGCAAATGTTGCAATTGAAAAAAATCGAAAATCCTAAATGACTACATTAAAGCCAAAAGTTTCAGACAGGGACTTCGACATTATCTTTGACAATTTTTGACACTTTATACCGATGACTTTATTGTTTTGTTTTTGTTTTTTATGAAGATTTTATTCAATCACTGTTATACTAAGTTGGAAGTTTTTGTTACCACCCATTAACTTGAATAATATCTATTGCACATAGATTCCGAAAGATATATGAAAACTTACTGAAGTGTCCGTATGACTGAGTGTCCTACCACCGATATGTCTATTGTGTTCTCCATTGAGTGCTGTATGCATCAGTTGTTTCAGCACTGTACCCAAATGGCCTCGTCTACAAGGTCACGGTTTATTCCGTACATGTTGGTATGGTAAGCTAGGACACTCTTTCATGGGGACACTCAGTTTCTTTACACCGGTTATAAATAATTGTCGGTCTTGTACCGAAATTATTTCTTGAATAAAAACATATATTTTGTGCGGGTGGGGGCGTAAGTGGAAAATTTTGCTTTCCATGATGTAATAAAAATAATTGATAAGTTTGATCAAAACAAAAGCCCAAGGCATGACAGTAGTATCCTAGCTATAGTGGCATCATTGATACTAAATGAACAGACAACACTAGTTACAAACTGCCGATACGATCGGCAACATATGCATACTGAATTTATAAAGCTTAGAATGATAAAGATATAAATCAATCAATTGTAGCCATTGTGTGTACTAATTATTACAAATATTACAATGACAGTATTGACATTATAATGTTAAACAATTAAGTATCAAATTAATTTGCAACACCAACTAACCGGTAGTTCCCATCTATAAAAATAATCGGCTGAAGTATTTTCATTTACCGACCTGTGTCGGAAACTCGATTACGTGACAATTCGATACCAGACAACTCGATACCAAACAACTCGATAACTGAAGAAGTGGGCAGGTCGGTAGGCAGGACTGTCAAGGTGCGCAAATACATCTATCCTGTACCGGAACAGAAATAACAGAGGTCGGCAACTAAAGGCCCTTTCTATACCCACCTAATATGTATGCACTATGCATGTTGTGAAGTACCACATTTCGAAATATGCAGTGGATCCAGAAATCAAACCAAATTTGTAATACGGACACATGGTATCTAGACGGGGAGAAAAGAAGCACTGGAATGGGGTGAGAGAGCTGCATGAAAGGGAAAGACATCTGTTCATCAATGAACTTTGCAAATGGCAGCATAGCCGACTTGGCCTCGGTTACACCAATTCTGGGAAACGTATTGACCAGTTAAACAAGAAAGAACACAGAAACGCCCTGCCTACAATGAAAGAAGTGTCAGAGGAACAGATGTTGGTATCCCTGTACAGTATGGCCCAACAATGTAGATGGCTATGTTGGCAGACAGCAACTGCAAATGGACATCAGGTGGAATAAGCTCCTTTACTCCTGGTCACCAGAAATGCTGAAATTCTATATACCTAAACACTATACAGGATACACTAAGCTTCCTACACCAACCAATCTGAAGACATGGAATAAACGTGGTCTTCGGCTGTGTGCTCTATAGCTCTCTATGTGTCTATGTAGATATGACACAGTCCTTCGTGAGATTGTCCATCAGCTAGTGCCATCCATCTTTCGTGCAAGAACACCATCAAGAAGAGGATGACGACAAGCAAATTAAAAAAAGTCGGACAAGGGCACTCACTATGGCAATATTACCTGGCAGGCTGGGAGAAAACGCCCCATCATCTTCCCGCCAGAAATATTCACCACGTTCCGGAGACCAGATGTCTGTTACCACCGTGCAAGGAAAGAAGGTATTGTCATTGAACTGGCAGTACCGGCAGAAGAGAATATGACACAAGCGAACCACCGAAAGAATTGCAAATATGAAAACTTTATCAAGAAAGCGCAGCTAGAAGCTGAATGGGAGTTGAAATATTTCCCAGGAGAAGTAGGGTCTAATAATAAGGAAACCAATAAGGCACTGGACTCTGTATCAAGAATAGCTCTACGAGCTACCTATATATTGTGGCTTACAAGAAACAACTATAAGTTTGGTAGTTGGGAGTTATTCGCAAGACCTACCAGACAGACAGCTTGCAAGCCCTATCTTATGGTTTCTATTCTAAAGTACTGTAAAGTAGGGGCATTGACTTGGCACGTTGTTGCTCTGTTACCTCCACGCCACCAATCGCATTATCTGTTCCTAGCTTTACAAACAAGTATTGCACTGGCTTCACATAGGTAGATGAAGAAAAGAAAACATCTTCACAATGCATGACAGTTATACTGCAACTGGCGAAGGGGGTTCCTGGGACCATATGTCAGCGCTCAACCCACCACCGCCCATTCCAAGTTAAGGGCAGTCGCAGTAGGCTGGAGAGAGAATGGATTACAGGATGTAATCCCTTATGTCCCAAGAGGAAAATGACTATAGTCCATTTCTCTACCTCCGTGCAGTGATGTCATAACCTTGACGAACCTTTTTAGTCTTTGTGCGCGCGTGTAAAACCGCCATTGCTTTAAGCCAGCGCGAGCGGTTACTGGTGCGACCATCAAATCTCGCGCTGACGTCACTGCACGGAGGTAGAAAAATGGAGTATATATTAACCTGCCGATCACCGCAAAAAAGAGGTAGCGGTATTTGTGTTGTTAGATCTAGGAGCACTTTGCCCGTAAACACAAGGCAGGGGTCCGCTCCGTGATTTTTGAAAAAGTGGCAAAAATGGCATTTAGGGCTATGAGTCTGGGCTTGTTCATTAAATGTTATACAGGCTGTCCCAAAAAAATGTTAACACTCGGAACACAGGCATGTTGTAAATAACTAAAGTACGCATGGGTCTCTGTTTGGTATGCTCTTAAGCTAACTAAATAAGCTTTCATTTGCCGTTATTTCATTTCAATGCGATATGTAGAACAACAGATATGCTTTGTCAAAAAGGAGAGTACAAATTCGGATTGGTCCGATTTGCAGTGGTTATATTTGTAAGGTTGTGTTAAACATGATTTTCTAACATACTCAAAATTGTGTTATTGATTGTGTTATTGATTGGTAATTGAAGCTATTGAAGATATTGACAATCCATTTTGAACTTCATTGTTGTCATAAACTGTGATCATTGTCTTTATGATCAGCAATACCAAGTATTTTTCAAATATTAATCAGTTCACTTTCATTAGCAGAGTTAGTAGGCCTATCAAATCGCTCAAAATTACCCAGAATGTTAAACCAAAACAAATTAAACCAAACAATCAGACACTTCTTTATTGGATTCCCAAGAAAAGCTATGATTTTAGAGGCAGAATAAACATAAAAAACACAAAAGTAAACAAAAAAAAAAGAGAAACTTCTGATAATAAGCCTACATGGTCTAATAAAGCAGGCAGAATTGGAAATGAAGACAACAGTGGCAGGCCATACAGATCCACGGACCAGAATAGCAAGAACTCAAGTCAACGTTTCTGTTTTTAGAAGAGCAGTTGTGGTAGATACAACGATGAACGTTTGGTAAAACACGGTTGCAGGAATCTCGAGGTCTTTCCTTTTAAGATGGAAAGAAGATGTGCTATGAAGCCAAGTGTATTCATGTTGCATCATGCATTCCAAGTGTTCTAAGGCAGAAATCGGACCAAGTGGATTTTGACCTCTCATAATTGATGAAGCATATCTTTTGTTTACGTATCGGATTGGAATGAAGTAAATGGCATATTAAAGCTTATTTTATTGGCTTTAAATGGATACCAAACAAAGACCCATGCGTATTTTACTTTTTATCAAAATGTCGTCGTTCCGAGTGTTAATTTTTTTGGGGACAGCCTGTAAATACCATTTGCAACAACACTGTGCACGTCCTAAAAACGTTGATGCAGATCAAGCCAGGATGCGGCCACACCCGGCCATGGTTTCAATCACTTACGCATTGTAAACCCCTACCTCCCAACTCCCAAGCTCTCCCATATAGAGGAAGGAACAGCGAAGCTGACTATGCTGAAACCCTTGACGAGATACAGAAGATAATACAAAAAAATACAGCTCCACCATACTAATGGGAGACCTGAATACATCTTTGAACCACGAGTGTCCTACCAGTTTTTTGGGGGTGACAGACATCTGATTAGATTCTGTCAATGATTTAAATACAAACATAAAGAATGAACCAACCTTTTCATGTGAATGGAGTTCATAGATACCAGATCGACTCAGTACATTCTAGTCAGAAGATGTGGCCAGAAACTGTTGTCTGAGTATAGAACCAATAATGAAATGATCTCCAACACATCAGACCACGTTCTTGTTGTAGCTGTAGTGGAAACTCGCAAAATCTGAATCCGTGGACAGAGCGCAAGACTGACTACTTAATTCAAAAGCATGTTTCTTGGCCTATACCTAACAGAATGATCTTTGCAGCAAATTAAAAGGAAATAACTCTGCTTTCTGCTGATACACATATGTTTGAGATAGTTCTATTAAATATGCAAAATGGTGGACACATCAGGGTCCATTTTTACTCACCTGTACAATATCGCACTGCGCAAGGCTAAAAGACGCAAAGCTACTTTTAAACATGATCAACTAACAAACTGATCAACACAACGCGATAGCACGCAGAGTTTTGCAGTATGAAGGGAATACGCATAACTCTCCTATGGTTGGCCTACTGTCCAATTAAATCGAAAATCCAAGATTTTCGACTCAAACATCTGATTATCGGTCGAACTCCCGATTTTCAATTGATAATCCAAGATTATCAAGAATAATAACTTGACTATTCAATTGAAAATAATCCAAGATGTTCGAATGGAATGAAAACCTGGATTATCACTTGATATCCCAGATTATCGCCTCGAAAATCCAAGTTTTCTAATTATTGGACATTGAGTCTAAAATCTTGGATTTTCAGTCGATACTCCAAGATTTTCGACTTCTTTCTCTTGTACAATAAGTCGAAAACCCTGGATTATCAAAAGTGAAATCCAAGTTTTTTCGATTTGATAGTCAAGTTCTTATTAACATCAAGTTGATAAACTTGGATTATCGACGAAAATCTTGGATGTTCGACGCTAAATGTACAAATTTGAACATCTTGGATTTTTCAAATTGATACTCCAAGATTATCACAAGTGAGTTGAAAAACTTGATTATCAATGAAAATAACCAAGATTTTCACTGGGGGGGAGGTATAGTGTCCATAAATCCAAATCTTGGTTTATTTATCAAAGTGATATTCCAAGTTTATCGAATTGATAAGCCAAGATTATCAAAATCAAGTTGAAAAACTTGGATTATCGATTGAAAATCCAAATTTATTTCTGCGACGCCAAAATGACCATAATTGAAAAACTTGGAGTATCAAATCAAAAAACTCAATCAAAAACTTGGATTAATCGCCGAAATCTTGGATTATCATTGAAAGTCCAGTTTATTTTTGATAATCTTGGATTATCAATTGAAAGTCCAAGTTATTTTTGATAATTTGGGAATTATCAATTGAAAATCTTGGATTTTCGGACCGATAATCCAAGATGTTGGGCGAAAATCCAAGATTTTCGATTAATTGACCATTAGGCCACCATACTCTCCTGAAGAAATTGCAAATGCTTTCCAACGAGTACTGTACTTGTGCGCGCTGTGGAACCTGAAGACAGCCCACTTCGTCACCACAAATAAAGTCAACAACTGTGCAGAAACTACATACGATTATGTGTTGTCTCTGATAAGTGTTTAGGATCCCCTCAACTGTCGACGAAAATAGAGTAGTTGAGATTATGTTAAAAATAGTTAAAATCACATCGTCAATGCTTGGTGAGGTTTCTGATATCCTAAAATCGGGATTTTACCCTGTATTAACTCTCTCGTCTACCTTAGTCATTTTTGTAACAACAAATCCCGAAGGGGGGGGGGGATTGCACCCCTTCGAGTCTTTTGACATGTATCAGTTTCTGAAGATTAAAAGGAACATATACCAATGTTGAGGTTCATTGGAAATGCTAGATGTTGAATAGGCACGATTATTAGAATATTGGGGAACCTAAATAGAGAAAAATATATGGTGCTCACTGGAGAGAGACTCCAGGAGCCATTTGCCCAAAAAATGCCAGCAGTTAGAGTATTGTAATTTTGATCTGCACAAAATAGGGATCTTGCGGTACATTCGTGCCTGCGATCAAGTGATATATAGAGACACAGTGAGCTTAAACACTTATTCGTTGTGTCATCTATCGAGCCAAAGAGTTTCAGTTTGGAATCAAAATTAAAGGATCCGTTTTTGTGGCAACATCGATTATTGTTCTGCCGACAGATAAAGGGTCAGTCAGCAAAAGTGAACCTGGCACATGGATATATCGCCTTTGAATTTTAAGAAATGTATATCTCCACATATTGGGGATATCAACGAAAAGCTTAATTTTATTTTTCTTTGCTGCAAATATCATTTGCAATTAGTTCTTTTTTTGTTGTTAGTATAGAACAAGCTACGGTCTTTTAACCCGTTCGTCTACCGAAGGGGGAGGGGTTACCACCCCCCCCCCTTCAGGTTTTTCCCCGGGCTGCTAAAACCACCTTTTTTGGTGCCAATTATTTAATGTAATTGGCAATGACTGTTCCGCCTCCATTAATCCAAAAAACAAACTTCAACCGGGGTATAGGTAGTTTACAGGGTGATCCCAAAGTGATCGATAGGGGGGTGGTAACCACCCCCTCCGGAAGAATAGTACCACACATGCCTACACAACACAGGAACATCACAATTACACTTGATTTGGGTACCAATAGAGAGATATGGTCCTACCTCTGTCATTTGATACCAAAATGAGTACCAACATGCCTAGGCATTGACTTCACACTGACGTCATAAAAGTCGCATGTCCAGAAAACTGCCATTTCCATTAGACACCACAGTGAAAAAATTAATTTTCGCCAAAAGGTTAGGAAACGATTTTCATGCGTTTTTTTGACTCTACTGATGGGAAATGACTAGTTTATATAACGAATCATTTTAGAGCTTATAATAGGGTGTTTTTGTTTGGTCGCTTTTAAAATTGCGAAAAGATAATTTTCCACCCTATATTCAGTATTTCGTACTTTCATCAACATATGACGTATGGTGACGTCATAATCGGGGAGTTAGGACTTAGTTTGGTACCATGGAAAGAAGAACTCTAAGCTATTCTGTGGTATCAATTTTATAGGAATCGGGTGTCAGTAACGAAATTCACAGGGGGGGTGGTAACCACCCCCCCCCCATTCGGGAGTTTTGTTACAAAAAGAGGCTCAGGTAGACGAGGGTTTTTTAAATAAGTATTCAGTTGCGCTCGTCCATGAATCCCATTTTACAAAGTAAATTACGCGACCCCTTTCAAATGTCACGTTTTCATGGATTGGTAGTGTTTAGGCCAACTAAACCGTTGTACTCACAACATGATAGCAAAACACCCATTCTTAACATTTTTATCATATCAATGAGGTTTTAAAAAGTGTGTTTCTTGCAATCAAAAATTCTTAAACGACTTCGCTCCATCCTTTGTGTGTTCAAACGAGTTCAAAAAGGCATGAGGCTTGTGGCAAGCTTGCACGGGAGATATGCGCCGTATGTGGTATATTTTCGCTGGATTCTGTTTCGGTATTGCATGCGGGCGGCGTGTCTCGTGTAAATTACCAAACGGAAATAAAAAGTGGTAGCTCATGATCGTTGTACAGGTGTGTCATATTGAGTCGGAATAAAAATCTGGATTTTTGCAAGGAATAATCCAATGGCCCCTGAAAACCATATGATACGTTTTATTAAGGGATATTTTTGAAAGCGGACAACGATAGCTCAATCAGTAAGCCTAGACTCTAGTTGTATGCTCATCCATGCGTAGAAGCGTGCGTCGAGCCTGTGAGAGTCAGGTTATTGTAATTTCCTCCGGGACAAGAAATTAACCGCTTGGTGGTCCCGATTTACCCATGAGATAATTGGGAAGCTGAGTCCCGGCTGCGATGGTTACTCGATGTAGTTTGTGAAAGGGAAGAAAGCGCTGATCCGATCTGCTCTGCACCCTTGAAATGATGCTAATGGTTTATGGTATGGTTGGGCCACAGTGAGCAGCGACCTTTGTGAACGCGCTTCTTAGAGGCCAATAGCATAAGGCGCCTATATTAAATCTCTGGCATTATATTCTATTATATTTCATTATGTATGTGCGGATAGATTTGTACCATAATCGCTTTAAGGTAGGATTTGGATTTACACGCCCATTTACTTTTGAACCGTGGTCGCGCTGATCAACCAATGTCAATGGTCAATGACAGTCCCCCCCCGTTTGAAAGCATTTAAAATATGGGACATTTGAAAAGGTAAACTTAAGTTGTATTTCATGTAGCTTAATAACGATGATGTTTGGAAAAAAAACACACAGTTCCGTCAGTATTTCATTCTACTTACTTTTGTATTTTGTACTCTTAAAAGGACTTACTGAAGGTCATAAGGCAATGATATAGTTTAAAATGTACAAAATATAAGGCAGTGTTACATAGATGTCAAAAAACACCATTATCTCACACAATACTTGTTCTATTATGGCACACCACAATGAAGTGTTTTGACTAAATGGCCCCAAAATACCTTCAGACAATTGACAATGTGTAAAATCATACCTAAACTGATGGTATGCAAAGGTATTTATAGCTAAATGTAGAACATAAAAACATGAATGTTTTGACATTGCTAGCTAAAGGTTAGCCTCTTATTCAGGTTTTGGAATCATAAATTTGAGGAAAAATGCGCATTTTCACTCAGTATTTCTTATACTTACTATATTACTTTGGCAACTTTAAAAGCTTATTGTGGCTTCTGGGACACCCATATAGTTCTGAAACCTAACTTTAAGAGGGAGGGAATGTTATATAGATGTCAAAAATACCAATTCTCAAAAATCATATTTTACCCAAACAATGTTGTTTTTGACTCTAAACTGACCCAAAATCACCATTGGCCCATATTGCCAGTTCCACATCATACCTAATCTGAATGCCAAGGTAGCTCAAGTATTTTCAGCTCAATTTAGAACATAAACACAGGGGACGGTTCGGTTTGAATGCTAAGCTGATAAGTTTAACTATTTTTCAGGGTGGTAGAAACATGAATTTGAGGGAAAAACGTATCGTTTAACCCATATCGCTATACTTACTGTATATTTTGTAAACTTTAGAAACTTAGTGTGCCGCTTTTGGGATACATATAGTTCTGAAACATACTTACATATAGATCGGGGCATGTTATATAGATGTCAATAAATAACCAATATCTCCAAACAAGTCATTTTTGTTGCCCAAAAGTGTATGTTTGCTCAAATGCCCCAAAAAATCACCTTCGGCCCACACTGGCAATTTCACATCATGCCTAATCTGAATGCAAGTTAGATCATGTATTTTCAGCTCAATTTAGAAAAAACACAGGACCGTTCGATGCTAAGCTAAAAGGTTTAACTTATTTCAGGGGTAGAAACATGAATTTGAGGGAAAGGCAAAGGAAAAACAAGTTTCACCCATTATGCTATACTTATGATATTTTGTAACCTTAGAAGATTATTGTTGCCGTTGTGGGAGACTACACTATAGTTCTGAACCTAATTACATAGGATGGGGCATGTGAATAGATGTCAAAAAATAACCAATCTCAAAAATCATTTTTTTTTGCCCAAAAATGTATGTTTTTGCCTAAAAGACCCAAAAATCACCTTCGGCCCACATTGGCAATTCACATCATGCCTAAATCTGAAAAGTCGACATAAATAGCTTTCAGTATGTATGATGTAGGTGATGTAGGGTGGGACTATTCAAAATCGACTAAATGTTGATGCTGCTACTGCCTATTATCTTAAAAAGGTATATAAAAAACTACATCTGTAAACTAGAAGTACAAAGTAAATTAATCGATGCGCTGGCACAGTATTATCGCGTCTTACTACAAACGCGCTTAGGGCAGTATAAATCCATGAAATCCTGTGCGCGATTTAGACAAAACAACGCATGTGTTACGAAACAAAACAAATCTCTTACACTGATAAACAACATACTGGCGTATTAGGTCGAACATACAGGGCGAATTCCTTGTGAGACCTTGTGTGGGAGTTTAGTTTATTGATAACTGTGGACTTCTAGTTTATGGAGTTGGCTCCGAAGGTGACAGCGTTGGTGTTCTACCAATGAACTATTCGAATGGGGTCTCACATTTGCTACCGTGTGTCCCTAATATAAATGTACAATGCAGCCACCAATGTTTTAGACAAAAACATTAATGACTATTGTTATTTGTTGTCAGGTTAAGAGGGGACTGTTAGCTAATATCCCGTAAAAGGTAACATCGATAGAGTCAACAGTGTTTAAGATATGACCCCCAGCAATTAGTAAAGTGTGCAGGACTCATTTTACCAAAAATGAGGAGTGGTGGTAACGACAAGGTTTTTGCTTTTGCTATCCTGAAAGCACATGGTGTCATGGTAATACCTAGCTTTAATGCCTGACATGGGGGATGTCATGGATTTTTGGTTTGGTTTTTCAGTATACAATCTTGCAAACCAAGGTTTATGAACAGTATTTTATGTAGAATCCGAAAATCAGTGGGTGGTCATTTTTAAAATTACGGCCAATAATCTGATCTGGTATAGTCGTATCGAATTTCTATTATATTAATTATTTATTTTTTTAAAGCTTAATAAACCTTCACTTTTTCTGCTTGTTGTTGTGTTTCTTTTATTAACATTTAAATAACGTTCTCATAGTATATTAATCTTTTAACATGCAAAAGCTCAATATGGGACATGCTTTGGGCAAATTCTCAATAATTGGGTGTTTTTTGGGCGGAAAGTTCTTTTTCGGATTATAAGCACTTTAGTTCCTGAAAAAGCTGTAGTTACACATACAGAAGTTACATTAATCAAAATAAAAAGGTTAGTACATCAAGTGTATATTGCATATTTGGTTGTTTTGAAAGGACCTTGTGATTTTTAATGTACATTTGGAGTTTGGGGAAGTAATAATCAATTAAGGTTACCTTACAAAAAATACATTAAGAGACTATTGTTGAAATTTGTTTAGATATGAAGTATATAAAATATTTCTTCATCAAAGTTTAGTTGACTGGATGGAGATTATACACGTTTACCAAGGTGGGGATTTGCATAAAGGCATAATTTTTGTGTCGACTGCCTATTAAATGCATGGCGATCAATGAAGCAAATCACTGTCCAAAATATGATAATGAGTATTATGCCTGTGTGTTAGTTATATTTAAGTGGCCTATAATGGTGGAAAAACGTTTTTAAAAAGAGATATGGCATATTTGGGGATACAAACAAAGACAATTACGCATTTTTTGGTCTACCTCAAAAAGGTAACCGATTTGGTGGGGGTATTTGTCTAAGTCCCATATCCCTAACCTGTGAAAATAATTTTCGAGTAGATTGGTTATTTCATCATTTGTTTTCATTTTTTTTCTTTTCCTACTATCATTTCAATTCTGTCAAAAGGGTATACATGTATCAAGATACTGTATCTTTCAAAGACTTTTCTGAGTAATGCGGGTATTAACGGTTATAGAGGGCATCAGAGTAAATTTTGGCTGCATTTTTTTGGAATATTGTCCGGAATTCTGCCCAATTCAATAAATAGCACCCCGATTACCTTCTATAGACATATGATTAGATTGCTTCCATGAAACACCCCAATCCGTTTTATGCGAACCTGGTCCGAGCGCAAAATCAACTACTTGAGTTTTAAAAGATCGGTAGACGGGTATACGTAACGATTGAAGCTTTCCAGTTAAATTAAAGCTAATAACATCAGTTTTCCGTTGATATCACACTTTTTGAGAATATATTTTCTTGCAAAGATGCAAATGCCGGACATTCGGGGTCAAGTTTTTTTTTCTGACTCACCCTGTAGAATCGTGTTTTGAGCTGCTGGACAAAGTTACCTTCCGGACTGCTCCGAAAAGGAACTTAATTTTGAAGATTAATATTCCTATGGATTGTTATGTAAAGTATGGACGAGGAGCTGTCATTTCGGAGTCTTCGCTGTGAAGAACAGATCATCGTCTTGCAACGCTTTTTAAATTGGATATTAGTCACCACATCATAGGGATACTAGGTAAGATTTGTTAGGGACATAGAGGTACATCAAATGCGTTCATTGCCATTGTAATTGTGTGGTCTGGACAGACCAAATGTCTTGAAACTAATCAATTTAGTAAAAAATGCTAATAAATTCAGTGTTATTATATAAAATTCAGTTCATTTGTGCACAATTGTCATTTGTTGGATTGGAATTAGTGTATAGGGAGGCCGCGCTTCCGCGCGCGGCTCCGCTAGTTTGAGTGACGGGACGCAGGAGCGATCACTGAAACTGAAGCGATCACTGAAGAAGTGACACCACTATGCATGGAGATGCACAAACCAGGATGCCTGAACCTTTAGGACTCCGCGAGTCGCAAAAAGGACATCGCCTGATAAGGACAGAAGGAGGCCCCTCTATAATCATTCATAGTTATTTTCCCCTCAACGTTTGAGTTGGTGTTGACCACTACTTCTAACATGTACGCAATATGTTTTTTATCCACAAAATAGCATCTTTATCAAGAAAAAATGAGAAAAGTTGAGAACAACTGAGAAACCTCAGGGCATGCTCTCTGGAAAAAGCAAAAGCTTAGAGTCTCCTCCATTCAATGACCATTTATACTTAAATGAAGAACAGGACGATGTTGCATAGCTTCCCCTTGTTATGGAGCTTGTAATTGATGTCTGATGCCTTTATCCTCAAGCTACAAAGAGGCTCACATGAGGCAGCCCTTTATACAATACACCAATTATCATTAGCTTTAAGCTACTGAGAGTTTTGCGCTTATTTATAACTGTGTTCACCCAAGCGACTCTGGAATACAGCCACAATGGCCCGCATATAAAGCATTGGCCCATGGACTGCGCTATTGAGATCATGAGCAAGTGGCTATCACTATGAGCTAATAAACTCACAATCCCATGACCACAGTTCAATAAGCTTTCTTCACCATTGTATTGAGGCAAATTACAATCACCTTGGTATTTAGTATTGATTATGTACCCATGACATGCATGCTCAGCTGTTGTTGACTGTCCCATCCCCGGCTAATGAACTGAAGTATTGGTTAGAGTAGCATGCCTTACCCACATAGTGATGTGGTATGGTATGTACGTAATAGGTGGTTGTTGTTTATTGCAAACCATTAGTTCTGGCCCCCAGAAACAAAAATGCCAAAATGAGGTCGTTCCCCCCCAAGAACCAGAATGGCCACTAACATAATGTTGCTAATTAATAAACCGCACCATACTTGCAAAAGCGGCATTGTGGTTCTTGGGGGGGAAAGGGTTCATATTTTGGAAAATTTAAATTACCATTGAAGCCGTATTTACAAGTTTTGCACCAAAACCGACTTTGAGGGGAATTTATGTAAATTGGGAATATTGAAAACCGACAAAAGTTAAACTTTGAACATGTCCCTTTAACATGCGGAACGTGTCAAGTCAATTGCTCTCATTGAAACACATACAGAGGGCGTCATCCATTCCTTATCCGCGATGATTTCTTTGTATTTTAAATTTTAAATCACCTCAAATTTCCGTACCTATCATAGCCTTTAGCCTCATAATAGTTAACCGATTGCTAAGGAAACGTAACAACTCTGAATATTTAATACCGTTATTACTTTCCGTCTATTTATTTTTTCTCGGATTTTTTAAATAAAAAACTTCCATATTAATCCGTATAAGTTGCCGTGTACTTTTTTAAATCAAAAGTAGGCTACTCCACGTGGGGTAAGCTGTAGTTTCCGTTTCCACATATTTTTTATAAATCCTCAAACTCCATAGTAAAGTTCTCGCCATGTAGACGACCCCCCCCCCCAGTCACAACATCCCGTAGTTCGTAGTTTTTATTAATCATAGTTTGCAGCATATCCTGTAGCCTTGGCGATAGAGTTCCTATTTGCTAAATATTAACATCGTCAAATGTGCACCCCATAATGTTTCCGTACGAGTTTTTTCCAAAACCCCGGTGGGCGTGGGGGTGGTGGTAACCGTATAGTATCCATAATACGACAATCAAAGCGATAAATAACATAACATTTCTTTCTTTCCCACACCGTTTGCACATAAGAGCCTGTAAGTTATTTGCGTGACCGCATATAAGCGTATTACGCGTAATCGCCCGTTGGAAAGCGTATCCACCCGTCGCAAAGCTCCACCGCCGCTTAGTACGCGTTACAAAAAAATGGTTGCCACGCGTAAACCACCGTCGCAACGAACCACGCATACGCGCCGCTTTGTAACGCCGTACAAACAACTGGTAATTTATCATAGCATCCGAGCACATTTTCGTTGATTTTTCAGCCATTTTCATACGGGATTTCGTTAAATATAGCGGTTTTTACCGTCCGGTATCCTCACGCACTTTTCACGTGAATTTGGCGGAATATGGATCAGAAACTGACGCGAGCCTTTTGCGAATATACAAACATACCCACAAACAAACAGTAAGCCAAATTAAGTCTGATTGGTATTTCTGATTTGCGTCCACGAAGACGTCATAAAAGTGTAGTTTGTGTGTTTTGTGTGTGTGCGCGGGAGCGTGCATCTCGCGAGGAGTGTGTGTGTGTGTGCTGTGGGGGGAGTGAATCCCTCATATGGTTTTGTTCAATAAAGAAAACAAAAATTAACCCACTGCTGGTGGTGATGGTTGGCTCATCTGAAGTTGTACAACTGAAGGGCACATATTTTATTTAGGGTTATTTTCTGAAGTGCGTTAATTTTGCTATACTGACCCTTCCAAGGCAGAAATTAATAGAGATTCATATATCGCCCAAAATATTTCGTTGGTTATGTTCTGTTAATCATAGGGAACAAAAAATCGGTTTGGACAGCTTGTATCTAACCCATGTAGCGTAAAGTCACGTTGATCCATTACGGAATACAGTATTGCAGTTTACGCTTATTAAGTTAAACAGAACAGGCCTGAAAGCGACGGGACGTGACGTTGATTACAATCCGTTTTGGCTTGGTTTGAGCTATATACTCACCAATTTTTCTAAGCCCGAGTTCCATCAAAGTGTTACAGAAATAGATTTCAACCAACGACAACTAAAGAAAACGTTGTCAATTCTTTCGCTTCAATTTGCACCATATATAAATAACATAATATGCTTGATCAGGCCTTTTGCAACCATGGAAACTATAGAAATATTCTTGGCCAGGCTCTTGGAGTATATCGTACGAGCTATAAAGACAGCCCGGCCCAAAGTAAGGTCTTAGTTAGAGTGGTGCGCTTATCACTATTATGAATGGACTATTAGATAGGCGAGGCCGTCCAAACTGCTTTGGTTTTAAAAAAAATTTTTCTTCCAAATTTGAGATGGAACACTCATCGAATACAATTTACAGGCTGGTTTTAGCTGCTAAGATATTGTTCATACCATGGTTCATATCAGTACCAAGCCAACTTAACGACAGGTAAGTATTATGTTTGTTTGTGTAGCGTGATTGTGTATGGACAGGCTTGCCTTTAAATAGTACAGGCTACTTATTCATTGATAACTAATATCAACTGTGTTTTATTGGAAATGTTTTTCAACGGTTCTAGACCAGTTTTTTAATGCCGATTCTGAATCCATGCGATGCCAGACGAAAACCTTGAGCATTTTTGTAGAATGTGAAACTCAAAAAACAAGCACAATGGCCACTAAAACACAAAACTTATATGCTGTTCACTCAAAGTGTATTTTTTCCGCCTGTCTTCGTTAAAAATTCATTGTGACCAATTAACATAATATGATTCTGCAAACCCGGTTTAATTCATATGGCCCCGCCAATACAATATAAGATCTGTCGTGATCTTACTTTTGATTGCAATATTGGTAATTTGGTATCTATCCTGGCTTGATTTGACACAGTCATAGAAAATAATTAAAAGCATGATAAAAAAAACATTTTTAAAACTGTGATTATAGAATTTCCTTCATTAAGCATCCAAGAGGGCTTCTCGATACTCTAAAATGACGATAATTGATAATTGTGGCTAACACTATATAGTCCTGCAATGTCTGTGTAAGGTCAATCAAGATCAGTTACCATGGATCATTAGTAATCGGTTTGCAATCGATAAATGATATAAAGATGCCATCCAAGATGGGTATCCAATATGGCTTGGAAACGGCATTACAAGCGGCGCGAAAAATCCGATCAGAATAGTCTATAGATATCTGTCTCTTTGGTTTTGGTAGGTTTTACGGGTCAATTGGCATCCATATTGGATATTTGAGAATAACGACTCAATGACACTTAAGATAACTGTACGGGGATTTTGGAAGTGCAACCCAAACTAAACCCAAAAAATATATATTTTACCTACAGCGTGGAATGGATTACTAGCTATTACTGGCCTGTTTACTGACTGACATTTGCAGCAATATTGAACGCTTATCTATATAGGAGTATCTTAAAGATTCAATCCCTCGATTATCGACGTTAGTCTGTATGGATTGGAATTGGTCTATACTTTTGAAAATCCAAAACTGTGCCGACAGAAGACGGAAGTGGCACTATGGGGGGTGGGAGGGTACTGCCCTTTTGCATTGTGAAAAAAATTTGGACTTCTGTTAACGGTTTTGGATAGGGAGGAGGGAAGCGGTGTTTGGGCTTACAATTGGATAATTGTTAATGGGTGAAGTCTTCTCCAGGGCCCGAACCGAAAGGCTTGTTTTGTTTTTTTGTGAAGGCAAGAAAAAGGTGGAGTTTTGGACGATGTGTGAGGGCAAGTAGTGTTCAAAGAAATGAAGAGACATCCAGAGGACTTGCCAATGTGGGAATTCCATGTTCCTAAATGGGGGGTATCATATTGAGAAAACATATAATAATTGTGCTCGGAGAGAGAGTGTGAATAAAATTACACTATGGGGAATCTGAAGCATTTGGGGACATTTATAACATATCAGAACTTTGGATGTATTGCCGGAAGACGAATATAAGTTTTTTTTTTTTTAATTGGACTAGAATGTTACCTTTTTTTGAAAAGATGGTTTCAACTTGCATTGTGAGCAAGAATGTTGAAGAATCAATGAAAACAAATCCAATACCCCCCCATAATACTTGTGTCAAATTATCAAACTAATGCTGAAATGGTACATCACAAATTTTAATGCCTGTCTGAGGTCTCATCTATTGTGTTTATGGGATATGGTGAAATAGATTAAATATCGTATCTCATAAAGATTACCACATAATTTGTGGTTCTTATGCTTTGTACAAACAAATCAAAGTCATGAAATCCTTTCCCCATAATACATGTTAAATTGTGTTAATATCCCTATCCACGGCATATAGCAAATAACATCTGTGATCATCAAGTCCCATATTGTGTTGTAGGATATGGTGCACATATGCATTATAATCAGTTTGTCCTTGGGCCACTTAAGTGCTCTGCCCATGGGGCTTCCCTGCTGTGCATGGCTATATGTTATTGTCATAATTGACCATGTTTTTATTTCTTGCTAACGAATATATCAATTAAAATAATTTTCTTATGGCTGTGGATAGAGTTCGTTATAATCCAAAAAATGTTGTAAATGAGAAAAACCAGTCCAATTTGATATCTTAAACATGAATTTTGTCAATATAGTTTTTTTTAGGTATATGGAATACTATGTAACATGAGATTGAAATGTGGGCGTAAAGATCAGAGAAAGTTAAGGGTGAGAGCAGGAGCACTCACCTTTTTTGAGGTAAAAACGGATTGTGTGGCCGACTTCCAACTTAAAAAGAGCGTCGGGACTGATTCGGTCGTTTAATAGGTCCCTAGATTAGAAAAAATGGAGGAACTATAGGAGCTTAACGAAAATTGGGCTCATCAGGCTGAGAAAAAGGATAGTATGGAAGTGAGCGGGGCGAAGACGGGGGAGGGGGCCTCTGGTAGGGATGTGTGTTTTGCCCGACCTTGAACTTAGAGACTTGGACTGATTTTGTCTTTTAAATTAGGGCCTTAGAAGGATTTGAAGGCAATATGCAGATGCAGACGTTAGAACTCAAATTCGGCTTCAAATAACTTCTGAGGCAAACGATTTACCCACAAAGGGCCCTCAAGAACTAAATTATGCTTCACCGAGCGGAAGTATTAGTAATCAGTGCTGAGTGCTGTATAGGCCTGAAATGGGGTATTCTGCAAAGGAGAACCCTGGGTTGGTTTGGAAGGAGCCACCACATGGGATATTGGGGGGAGGGAACCCCCTGGGTAATTGGGAAAGAATCTGGTTAATTCCAGAAAAGATCATGTTGTCTGTTGACCGGACACCCTTGAGTATTTGGGAATTGTCCATATTTTTGGGGTAGTTGTGAAAGGGCACCTGTGTTAGATGAGAATTTTAGTGACTTGCTAAGGTGCTCGTGGCAGCTGGGAGGGGCTCAGAGCCAGATGAAAAGGGGTCTTGTGTAATTGAGAAGGGACATTGTGGCAATTAGGACCTTAAGACACTGGGGAATGGACTTTTAAATAATTGCAAAGGGCCCTGTGTATTTAAACAGGGGGCATATAAGTAGGTGACAAAAGTTTACTACACTCCAGGTCGCGTCTGATAATGTCCTTAGGAACCTAACAACCCCCCAGTCCCGTAATCGCGAAAGCCGAGAACCGCGGAAATTCTAGTTATTTATGATATCTAACTGCTCTGACTGAGTTATAATAGTGATATAGACAATCATTACAGCTCTTGGCTATAGGTTGTAATGGATTTTCCATTTGGAGTCCATCTTGAATGGTTTATGATTTGATTGATTATCAAAATATTGAAAGCTATTCATGATCTCATCACATTGATTG
>JAMKCH010045876.1:0-12670 GCA_023653785.1 Ophioderma brevispina | reverse complement strand
AATCCGTCGATGTTTATCCTATTCATCTTGTATCACCAGATAATGGAATCCTGATTGAAACATCAACAAGATTTAACCAAATAAGTCGATCAATTCCTGGTTAGAGTAAAAGTAAACGTCCACAAGGCAACTTTATGCACGGTGTTTAGGCACGAACTTAACACAAGCATTAGTATTAATTATTTTCCAAAACAAATTGTGGATGTCTGTCTCTTTTCTTATTTCCATGATGCTTTTTTGAGAGCTTGTTTTGGTTAGAACTTCGTTTTTATGTATTTTATTTCTCTTTTTTAATATGGAAAAGGAAAGGATTGTCATTTTATTTCTTTGAGGAAAAAGAATATTCCTTAAATACTTTCTTAATTTCTAATCTTGCCAAATTTTTAATGAAACAATAACAAAGTTCAAAATATTTCCGAAAAAAATTGATTTTTAATCTGTTATCTATATGATTCCTTGTGATTATACAGGCCGTACGCAGGATTTTTTTTGGGGGGGGGAGGTACGGGACTTCAAAAAAAGTGGACCTTTTTCCGAAAAGTGGACCTTTTTGGGTTAAAAGTGGACCTAACCCCCTAAAATGGTCCTTTTTTGGACTTTTTGAACATTTTTTCACCAAAAGGTGGACTTTGGTGTCAACATTTCGCTAAATTTTGGACTTTTTATCAAAATCTTCAGCAAAAAGTGGACTTTTGCCCCTTTTCTCGAATTTGGGGTACCCATCCCCCCGCGTACGGGCCTGTGATTATATATGGGGATTTTGGGACTTTTTTGTGTCTTTTGTTTTGGAATATGATAAGTACATTGATATGAAAATTGCATCACAGAGCTAAAGCAACACGGTATAAAGTTTGCAATAAAAGCTTAGGAATAGAAAACTATGTATCGCTCCCACATAATCGGTTGAGTTGACTCTCCGTTCGTAACTATTATGTGAGTACGCTTTTCGCGACTGGACGAACCCAACGAATATACTTTTCTTTGTGCGGAAATCTCAGACAAAGAAAAGGCACACCACTTCATCCAAATCCAAAGTAAGTCTTTGACCCGAGTCTTCGCAGAGTCGTACCGAGGCAATCATGTGAAAGGGTGAAAATTTCGGTAGACGTTTCATATAGAAGTCCCATTGATGCAAATGAGGTGTCACAATTGATTCCGTCATACGCTGTATGGCGTTGTGCAGTAGTGCTTGACGGAATGAATGGCAATACCTCATTTGCATCAATGGGACTTCTATATGAAACCAGAGAAGCTGAGAAAGAAGGAGATGGTTCGACTGCTACTTCAAAAGATAACCTGTTCAACCGCCTATTCATCTCAATTGGCTTAAATCCAATCGATTGGACCAAAGACTTGCTGGTGAACATTACATACACCAGTCATTAAATCCCAGAAACATTCCAATTACCCAGTTGTCAATTGGTATTTGCACAGAGTCTCTACACTATGGTTGTGACCAGTACAGCGAAACGTACTCTCCTGCATCAGTTATAAAACAACTTTGACCCCACTTTTGACACAAAAAGTATGGTTGAGATGTATTGAAAATGCATATATCTAATCGTTCATAATATCATATTTCACAGGAAATAACCGGATATATGTAAATTAGGCTAAAATAATAACATCTTTTATTGACCCCCAAACCTTGAATCAATGTTAGCTTACCAAAAAAGGGTCGATTTTGTTTTTGTTTTTTTTCGTTTAAAAAGCCGCTGTTTTCCTCAATTATTTCACCAACGATTTAAATAAATAACAATCAGTAAGAACAACCGAGGAGTTCATTGCCAGCAGAGATCTTTTAACTGGAAAATTAATAAACTATTTTAGTGGGAGTGTGTCAATTTCTGTTGTGAAACCTTCCCGAACGGCCAAGCTTGAGGCGGTTGAACACATTACTTCAAAGGCCCAATCGAGCGGCCCTTGGAGTTTCCAAACAATGAGCTGGTGAATGAGAGTAATCCTGGGTAATCGGATTGCAAAATCGAGCCATCTCCTTCTTTCTCATCTTCTCTGATGAAACGTCTACCAAAATTTCCCAATGACCCAAGTTGTCCCGGGTACTGATCAAAGAAACACTGAATGTTGAAAATTGTTTAGATTGATTGACTCTACTGATTTCTAAAAGAAGATTGCTCAATTTAGTAATCCGATTACCCATGGTTACTCTCATTTACCAGGCAATTGTTTGGAAAACGTCAAGGGCCGCGTGACTGGGCCTTTCAGGTAATCTGTTTAAACAAAAGAGTTTCTATATAGATCGGAGCAAACGGTACGTCAGCTTTAGAAATTCATCGTCTCGCATGTTTTGCCGACCACAAAGAAAAACTAGAGTACCAACAATAGAAAGAATGGCGCCTTCCGCTTCTTCCACATGAACTGTGGTGCCGCTTTGCATATTACACTAATCGGTAGTGATACAATTGATGTCAGGTATTAGAGGTGGCCAGGTGTAATAATAGTGCAACTGGATCATTGTGCTCATTGTGCTCAGATCTCACTCGCTTAGGTGCTTAGGGGCGCTTAGGTGAAAAGATGTTCATTGAGGCGGTTTATTTAAATCAAGACGACTGGACGTGTCATTTCATTCGTGTGTGGCCATGGGTAGGATAAAATTTAACCACCAATAGCACCCAACATCCAACAACTGATATTTGACGGATTGTTGTATCGAATTGACATTATGTGTGTATACAAGCACACAAAACTAATAATAGTCCGTTGCAATATTCAAAATGTCGCGCCCCAGCACGGACGACTGGTTTTGAATGGGCTTCACCCATTGGTTCAAACACCTCACGCTTGACCACTCAAGCAAGACTAACATTTCCAAGCAAAATATTGTTGCAGGGAAAACTCTGGGGGTCACTCTGGGGTCAACGAAGACGGCACTTGTGGATTTGCCTTTGTGCACCACATACCACAAAATCATTCAGAACATTGATAGCTGCTCACGGTACAAACAGAATTGGCGGCCATTCGCGAAGCAATCCGCAACGCAAAAACACAGCCGGCAACAACACATAGTCATACACACAGACAGCCAAGGTGGCAATCGAAACAGCCGAACCCACATCGGGACAACATAGCATTGAATACAGACCTTCAACAGACACAAAGACAGCAACAAAATTCATCATCAAACTGGGGCCCCAGTCACCTCAGGCATTCCGGGCACTTTTTGAAGAAGCGGACGTAGCAAGCCAAAGCGGAGCACTACGAACCAGAAACTGACATAATCATACCCACAGTCGGCGCCAAACCAAGAACACTTTCCAACAAACAGCACATCACAGATGGCAAGATCAAATTCAATCAACGCAGTCAAAAATCAGACTTTGGGACTTGTCCCTCACAAACACACTGCAAGCAACAAACGCACTAAATAGATCCCAAGACAAACTCAAATCACTATCAACAGAATGAGAATCAAATACAACTGCCAGACAAATCATCGAATCCTTATATACATGACCCTCCTGCGATCAAGAATACAATGTCAACATGTTCACGATATCACTGAAGGCACAAGAAAACAAACACACTCGCCAAAACAACTACTCCAAATCTAAAACCAGAACACGTGTAAGCAACAAACACCAACTAGCGATCAACATCCTCAAAACGCAAACACTACACCAATACCATGAAACTCCCCAACATTACAAAAATATACAACCACACACACTAAATAACACAAATCAAGTGTAAACCTAGTAAACGTCAAGTAGTCTTATAATCCAGGGGTCAAGCAATAGTTTGCATATGACCGGCTTCAAATGGAGAAACCATGAAACTGAAACTGGGTCATTCTGACCGATAGATGATGTTGGCAATTTTTGACGAAAGTTTGAAACCATTGAACCATTTTTATCGAAGAAAACAGCCAAATCGCCTCTATTTTCAGTAAGCGAATACAAGGCTTTGTGGCTAAAACAAAGGATGTATTTATTTTGCGACTGTTTGAAAGATCCGGTCCATTCGGTGGGAACTATAGCATGGGGATGATATATTTATTAATCTTTTGAGGAATCGTGATTTCGGGCACTGTAGTACACTTTTTCTTTTGATTTTTTTTTTGGTTTACTAATATTGAAGTACACTTCCTGGAGAATGTCGAAGTCCCCCTATCCTTTAGTCATATGAAACCTACAGTTTCTAGGCACTGCAATCCCACGTTATGCGTAGCAGTGTTCTCATGTCATTCACCATTATGGTTATCATGTATTATTATAGGTATTTGATGGTATTTGTTATGTTGAGATTGGAAATAAATTGATTTGATGATTTGGATCATGATTTCGGGCAAAGAATATCATACGTGCTAAGTGATGGCTGAGCTCTCCTGTTGAGAGGGTGCTTATCGCATTACCTCAAGCCGGTAAATTGGATAATGTTGGGATTTAATAACAAACGCGGCAACGTGATAGGGTCTTGAAACTTAAGTCCATGCTTTAACACAGATCAGGAGGTGAACAGAGTTCGCTGTCAGAGTGTTTCATAATGGAATTCGTTGCCCCAATAAGCGTCCAACCAAACCACAGGAATTAAAAAAAATCATTGCATAACATGTGTCCTTGCCCTGTGGTATGTTAGACGATTGCTGAGGAAACAAATCCTATTACGTGGCACTCTTTACGAATTAAGGCCTTGGCTGCTGAAACAGCTGGTACAAAGCTATGTCATTTGATTGCTCGTGGTTCAGGGCGGGATTGCAGGAATGAGTTTGCAAATAGTAACCAACGAGCGATTTGGCGTCATATAACGCCAGCGGGTAGTTGCTCATCTCCAGAATTATACTTAAAGGGCGCTAGTCAAATAGTCTATCTTGTCCGGTTTTCCGAAATTGTCCTATTATAGGCCAGGTGCTTGTATAGCGATTTTACTTACACAAAGAGGACACACCACTATTCTGCCTTTCATACAGTATTCTGATTGGTTTAATTACATTACGCACACACTTCCAAATGAACCAATTGAAATGCACCTTCCAAGATTTAACATCTGGCCCCTTTTCACCCTAAAAGCATGTTGGCGGATGGTTCAACCATCAGACCATGGACGAACAATCTCCACACAATTTCCAAATGACGGTCTTACAGGACAATAGCAATACGGGGGGGGGGGGGGGGGGGGAATTACTCATGAAACGTCTTGCCGATCGCTAATAGCCTGCTTACCAGGAACACATAGTTTTGCAAGTTGTCAATTTAGAAAGATTTTAGTTTTCTAATATCAAAACTATGAGAAAAAAAAGGCAAAAAAGTATGTTTCAACTTGCTTTTGGCTAAAAAGATACTCAGGTGCTGTGCTTTTTTTTTCTACAAAATAGCTAGAACAATGAGAGTTCTTTTAATTTGTGCCGTGGGTTTTTTGCAAAATACAATATGTGCACTCAAGTACATTTTCTATGTTCAGGCATAAAACAAACTTCACACATGAAAAAAAAAACACCCTATAGATGAGGTGAATAAATGTTTAAAAACACAAGTAGCAACGGTCTATATGACATGTTGGAGGTGGCGAAGAATATGCCCATAAGTTACAGCATTCAAAGCCTTATCACGCCCGATAGCGCGGAATTTTAAAAGCACAAGCCGGAAGGTGCTCACGCATACTACAGGGCCAGTGCTTGGTCGTTGCCCGGCGTGGACGTCACATGTCAACTCATCTATAGAGTCCAGACAGTTCCACTTTTCTTTTATATGGGTACATGTCTGACATTTAATACGAATTGACTTCTTGCCCTGTGAATTTTTCTATTGGTACTAAAAGTGTCATCCCCCATTTGCTCGCACTGGTCGGCAATGAAAGATATTTAAAATGGCTCGATGGCAGTGAGGAAAAAAGTGTGTCACTAGATGCATCGATCAATCTACGGATATTTGTATCGTAATGTCAACTCAACCTTCCATAAAAACATCAACTTCAAGGCTTTCGCAGTGCTAGTCTAATCACAGCCTTTATACGGAACAACAAACTCTTGAAAAAAAAAAGGAAGACCCACAATTTTAAATTGCCATCATTAAATGTATACTCTCTGCAAAATGGTTCAGCGTTATTTACCTTGCGCCGAGCGTGAGTGCGTCAACACGGAAGTGAATGCCGATTGCTTATTGAGTAGGTCGGCATCCCATTGGTTAACTAGAGTATGAGGATACCCATAGTCCTCGCCCCTTTATGCAGATAATGCGCGGCGCGCGCGTTGCGACCTCCTGAACATGCAGCGACTTTTGTTACAAGTTTACAAAGACTGTAGCTATTGATACAGTTATAAAATAAGTTGTCAGCGGTAACAGGCTATGTATTGATTATACCCAAAACCATACAAATGGCTGCCCTTGAAAACAGTTCAAGGTAGCTCTGGAGGCTCAGTAGCTGATGATATTTCCAGAGCAAGGCACACCAGGATAGACATGAACTTGTTGACATGAAATTACAGATAAAAAATAAAGTCAAGAATGGTGGGTGAATCTATTCTACGAAAGAAAGCAAGAAGGTTTCCAAGATGGTGAAATGTCCTCGCGATGCAGAGAGCACGATGAGTACAATTATGCTCATCCGCAGTTCAGTGGGTATGTACTTGTTACATGCATTGACATGAATGACCTTGGTGATCGGGTATGATATCATACCCAAAAAAACCAGGTGGGTGTATTTTCAAATACAGGCTGATTCAAAAAAATGTTAACACTCGGAACGACGGGATTTTGATCACAAGAAAGACGAAGGGGGTCCTTGTTTGGTATTTTTTTTGAAGCCAATAAAACAAGCTTTCATTGCCATTATTTTCATTCCAATCCGATACGTAAAACAAAAGATATGCTTCATCAATTATGAGAGGGCAAAACCATCTTGGTCCGATTTCGCCTTAGAACATTTGGAATGCATGATGCAACATGAATACGCTTGGCTTCATAGCACATCTTTCCATCTTAAAAAGAAACAAACAGATTTTGTAGTGTTTTCTATTAACGAAAGACTTCGAGATTCCTGCCACCACGGTGTTTTACCAAACGTTCATCGTTGGATCTACCACAACTGTTCTTCTAACAAGAGAAACTGGCTTGGTTCTGTGCCATTCTTGTCCGTGGTCGTAAGCCTGCCACTGGGGTTCTTTATTTTTCAAATTCTGCCTGCTTCAATTTACAATGTTAGATTTATTATCGGAAGTTTCTCTTTCTTTTTTGTTTTTGTTACTTTAGTGTTTTTTGTTGTTTATTCTGCCGATAGAATCATAGATTTTCTTGGCAATCCAATAAGGAAGTGTATGATTGTGGTTTTTAGTTTGGTTGGTTTAAACATCTGTTGTAATTGAGGATTTGATCGGGCTACCTCTGCTAATGAAAGTGAAACGAAAACTGAATTAATATTGAAAAATACAAAGGATTACTGATCCATAAGACAATTGCTCACACTTATTGACATAATGAAGTTCAAAAGGGATTGTCATTATCTTCAATAGGTTCAATGTCAATCAATAACACAATCAATATCCCAATTTTGAGTATGTTACAAAAGCACGTTTCAAAACAATCTTACAAATGTAAAACAATGCAAATCGGACCAATCCGAATTTGTACTCTCCTTTTTGACCAAGCATATCTTTTGTTCTACATATCGCATTGAAATGAAATAAACGGCCAAATAAAAGCCCTTATTTAGTTAGCTTCTGTAAGAAACATACTAAACAAAGTCCCATGCGTACTTGATTTTTTTACAAAATGGCTGTATTTGAGTGTTAACATTTTTTGGGGACAGCCTGTACACTGGTGAATGGAAGGTACTGAACTGTGCCAAGGGAACTGAGATTTTACCTGCTCATAGTGAGAAGGCAGTTGTTAACTGTTAACTAGTAACATCTTAATTTCATGATTATTGAATCATAAACAGGCCTGTGCTGGTGTATCTGTTCTGAGAAATTAAAAGAAGTGTGGTATGGGCAGGGGGGAAGGGCTCAAACCCCATAGATGTGCCTTCAACCCCCAATATTACCAAACAAAATGGACGACCCAACACCTCACTTTTCTTTTGTACTTTTTCATACTTTCAACTTTCCAACCGCTTAAATAAATTGTATTACCACACTGATTGAAAGACAGTCCATGATCTATGTTAAATGAAATCTTTTAAAGGTGCATTCACAGATTTTCAATGAAAATTAAGTTGAGAATTTCATATCAGCCATTCTTCGAGTACATGAGATAAGTAGTACTGATTCAATGGGTATGGATGACCAAATGAACCAAAATTTAAAAGACTTTGAACTCTGAGCAGCTTAAGTTGCTTGCATGGGTCAGCGGGTTAAAATAAAATACAAAAAATCAAATAAAATAAAAGAAATAACAAAAGACAGTTACAACCAACCCCACGACTAAGTACAAATGTATCGGTGTAGCTAATACTATTAAAATAAAAGGCCGTAGGATGAAACGAATCTCACATATGCTTTCTGCTTATCTCATCTTGTATCTTGATCATCTACAAGGTTTCAGTCATCAAGTCATGCCATTTTGTATTCATTGCTGCTCATTGATTGGTGTGAACATAAAATAGGTCATTAGATGAGATAAATGGACTGCCCTCAACTGGACTTATAATGACCATATTAACCTAAAGGCTAATGTTATTATTGTCTTGTGTTCAGAATGCAATGCTCACAGCAAATGTAAGCGGCACTGTCAACTTGGTTCACTTTTAAATATGGTCCTAAAGATTTCACAACTAATTACTCCCAACCCTACTGCCGAGTATTGCTAAAATAAGTGACAGTGTGCCATCTCTAAGTTGACCTCCAAAAAAGCTCAGATTTGTCCAAAATGGCTGCGATTTTCAGCTAGATAATCATTGATAGGGTACTGCTTAAAGGAGCATATGTAAATCAGAAGTGTTAATCATTTTATTCGGTTTATCAGGCCGAGTACATAATCTAATTCTGCAGGGGAAAAAGGCCAGTGGTTCTAATGCAAAGAATCAGTGCTGGGCGGTTTGTCGTGTGCCGATTTCTCACTGGGAAGCTGCAGGATAACATTACCAAGATCGAGTCTCAGAAAACCTAACATTTATAGTGGGGGACTGTAGTGAACAGATCTTATATGAGTGTGCAAATCCGGATAAAATTGTGAATTTTGGTACACAAGTACTTTATACATTGATAATCAAAAAAATTGATGGAAGCACTTGCCACACCCCTTTCATGGCCCCCACCTTGGATTTCAAGGTTACACAGGGGTAAAATTCTAAAATGTTCCGATTGTGTTGAAAAGCACACCATGATGTCTGTCTGGTTACAAGGATTCAAAAAAGGTATAGTTTTATACTACCTGTGACTTCTAGTTTAGGAATTATGGGGTAAAACTGTAAAAATGGTAAAAAAAAGTCAATTTTGGTTTGTACAGGAGTCAAAAATTAAAAATTGCTCCATTTTTTGTAAAATGTGGTTCAACTTGTGGGGTTAGCTAATGGAATGAAATATAGGAATAGTTTTGACAATCTTACGTGTCTGGTATTAACCAAAATGGCGAATTAAGTCAACATCTATTGGTAGTATGGGATTCTATTGACCTGTGACCTATTTTTTTGGATTAACGTAAAATAAGCATAACAGTAAGGATAAACCTTTCCTTATTTCAATCCTTTAAGCTAGGGAAGGAAACAATTTGACACCACATATTAATCTGAATCAAGCAACTTTAACTTTTGACCCATGTACACACCAAAAATGACTTTTCACCATTTTTACAGTTTTTACCCATAACTACGGCAAACTATAAGCCATAGATAGTGTGAAACTATACCTTTTTGGAATCCTTGTGACACCAGACAAACAACATGGTGTGCTTTTACAATCAGAAATTTTAAATTTTTGACCCCTGTATAACCTTTAAAACCCAATCTGGGAGCCCATAAGGGGGTTGGCAAGTGCTATCCATCAATTTTATGGAATTATCAATGCCTAAAGTACTTGTGTGCAAACGGTCACAATTTTATCCGGAAGCGCACACTCTTACACTACAGGTCCCCTGCTATTAAGGTAGCAGCTAACATGATAGTGAAGAATGAGAGTTTCTTGATGGTTGGTTTTTTTTACATAAGTTAGGCAGTTTAATTAAAGGTGTTAAACTTAAAATGGACCTTTACCCAAAGACGGTATACATGTAATATAACCATTGATAAAAATGCCTCTAACATGGACCCCCAAAATACACCCAATGAATTTGTAGTAGTGATTTTAGTTGAAAGGTATATGTGTTGAACGCCATGATCAGATTTGCTTTAAATTGAAGAAAAATAGTCTGCATTCCGAAGTTTGTTGCAACAAACCACTGATTGATGTTAACATTGTGGTCCTAACATCAACAAAAGGTCTGCCAAAGCTTTTGAATACAATTATCACTAGGAAATGACCTTGAAATATTATTCTGTAACTATATTAAAAGTATCAGTATCAAAAGAATGGATAGAGAAACTAGTGTGAAATGAACATTGCACCTAAAGATGTTGGCATAACCATCCTACTCTTTTTGGAGGGAAAATATTATAGGGCCTATTGCAGAAGTACCCAAATGATCCATTTTAGGTGCTCTTGAAAAAAACCCCAATCACACAAATGTGCTGTTATTTGTTAAAAAAAATGTTTTTGAAAATAATCCTACCTATGCTATTTTTGTTTGCCCGTTATGCCAATATAACACTTAGTAATTAGGCCTGATGCGACGATGTGATAATAATTTGAACTGAGCCATAAAAACCAAAACAACAAGGCACAGTGTTTGTAAAATTAAAGTGAACATATTGCCAGTTTTTTTAAAACACATGAGCTCACAGGCATCGATACATATCTAGCAAAAATACTGACACAATGCACTGATTTGGAAGACATGACAAGATATTTCTCAGGCCAAAATACCTTAGAAGTGAAAGAGAAGTACAGATTTTTTTTAAAATTAAATTCATATGAAAACTGTAAGAAGGAAGGAATAGGAAACTATTATACAAAGTCAAGACCCATTTTCATGTGAACTTACTTGTCGGAGGACAATACCTCTTAAAAAGTGAAAGATTAGTTCAAGTGTACATGTGGACAATTCAAGCCTATTTTGACTGCAATGGTCATTTTATTACCCTTGCATAGGCATTTTTATGATATTGCTTTATAGAGTATGCTAGACTCCACAAACAGGCAAAATGAGGGATTTTTTTTCATGATTTGTCATCCCCCCATGGCATAAAAGCCATGGGAATATTGCGACAGCAGGTGTGTGGGTGTGATTGTGTGTGTATGTGTTGTGTACGAGGACAGTATCCCGAAAGTAAGTTAATCTGTGAATTGTTTTAAAGAAGCTGCTTCAAGATTTTGGTAGGTATGTGGTGCCCACATTTACCAATAAAAGTGAGTTATCGTAGGGGGGGTGGGGAAATTGGTTTTTCGGGAAAGGAAAGGTCAATAACAGGGTCAAATTTTGAAATTGATCCAATCATGTTGAAAAGTATACCAAGTTACATAGTGTAATCATAAGGGGATTCCAAAAAGGTATAGTGTGTACTATCTGTGGCCGAGAAAGTTGTGGAGTTAGAGGCAAAAAAACAGTGACAAAAAGCAATAAAAAGGGGGCATCATTTTCAGTTGTACAGGGGTCAAATTTAAAAATTACTCCGTTGGACAACAATGGTGCAAATTATCGATGGAGCTCATAGGATAAAAATAAGGATATGTTTTGCGCTGTCTTGCAACCATGCCTTACTTACCGAAGTAGGAGGAAACAAGGTCAAGCCCCATTGAATGCAATGGATGGTTGACCTTTTGTTATTTGTTCCAACTGAGAAATTTACAGAAACAGTAGATGTCAAAGATATGAATCTCCCCATTCAATTACGTTGTAGTAATAAGTGTCCTACAGACAGTAATGACTAAAAATATCCGATTTGTCCTTATTAGGTTTGCTTTGGTTTACTGCTGTAGGGTGATATGTTCGGATATCTAACTTGTTACTGTTTAGAACGTCAAAAATTTTGATTAAATATCTATTTCTCAATTTTTATTTGAGAAAAGATTTCTCACGGGAGAGGAAAGTACTTGTTATATGAAAAAAGAGAGCAGGGATACCCTAGTGTTGTTGGTGCAAGGTGCACCTGTTATATTGAACAATAGGGGAAGGTGAATTCCCCGAGATATAAACTTAGAAACTGAGTCAATCTTGTTTATGCTTTGAGATAAAATATTGCAAGATCTGGGGATTCCCCATGAAAAGTTATAAATGTGAACTGATGCAATTCAGATGATGTAATTTTTGTGACATCTGATTTGACAGTGCAGGTTATGTTTATGCATGATGCTGTGGCTAACATCTATTTTAAGACTGGGAATTTGTGAAATGATGGTATAGCAGAGTTGCAAAAAGTTTTGATTGGCCAGCAGTTGTATGTAATCAGGAGCTTACAGTATAGTTATAGATTTGCGCTCTTCTACATAGTGCCAGGAGATTAATTAAACTTGGATGCCGCCAGAGGCGCTTTTAATAGCTAAATGGTCTGTTTGTCGTCTTTTAAGCCAAAGAGCTTCAGTTTTGGAATTCAAATAGGGATCCAGTGGTGGGGTCCATATGTGGACATTAGCGGCAAACTGATGGTGGTATAATACCTGGATTTTATTATGGGAACATTAGTTCTT
>JAMKCH010045875.1:0-12171 GCA_023653785.1 Ophioderma brevispina | reverse complement strand
TGGGGAGGGAGGCCTTAATATTGTTATTTTATATTATTTAAAGGATGTCCGCCATGTCTAAGTGGTTCCTGTGAGATATTTGAAGATTGCGTTTGCGTTGTGGAATGGAAATAGTAGCTGTAAGAAGGTTTGAATAAATTGCTCAACAATAATGAAGGAAGGACAACTCGTTACATAGGATATGAGAGTTAAATAGTGCTCCGTATGATTTTTTTGTTACTCAGTGTCACTCCTTTTTAGCCTTTCTTGTTGGTGGTGTGCTGTGGCTTTTAAAAACATAAAACAAATAACAAAATCGGTGTGGCGGCCCGTCCAAAATCGGAGCGGGCGGGGGAACGACAATGTTTTGTTTTTTTTTTACTTGGCCTTAAAGATGTGGATCTGTAATCCAATTTGGCCCCAAAAATTGCCCTCGAAAAGGGCCCAAAAGAGGTCAAAAATATAGACCCAAAAGAGTGTGAATTAAAAAGCTAGCAATGGCTATTAGCAATAAAAAGCTATACTTTGAGAAGACTCCATAGACAAATGTTTGCACTTTTTGTCAGCGGGCAACCACATAGATCTGCATCAATTGGGCCGCGACGAACGAAACGATTGCCATTGTTGGAAAAAAGGTGGACAAGTCATATCTTTGACTTGTGTCGAAATCCTTGGCGTACTTCTTGCAAAACGTCTTTATCGTGTATTGCTGCTCCCACTTCAAAGTAAAGGCCTGGTATCTCTGTAGCATAGCACCTACTTCACCCCGCAAGTAGGTTAGTTGATCTTCCTCCACCACTCCCACACACACCCGCGACATGGAAAAAGACTCCACAGAATAAAGTCTGATATAATCTGTTCCTTGACTTGAAAACGCAAATAATTGCCACCGAACTGGCTCTATCTGTGCACATCATAGATCCGATATTCGGTGAGATGTTTTTTCAGGAGAATTTTCAACTGTATGTGAGTTGCCTGGTATAAGTGCTAACTAAAAAAGTCCTGCAGCTCCCCCGTCATTGTCAATTTTTCTGCACCATACAGTAAGAGGTTTTCCACCAGGCCTGTAAAAGCAATCTAGGTGGCTCTGGAGAAAACAGACAAAACAGACGTTCATTATTTATATACTTACACCCGAATAGTTAGTAAAAACAGTTGTGATAATTTCGGGACGGAAATAAACCAAAAGTCAGATTAACAACATTTTAGGATAGCGTCATGCTGGAATGACCAACTGTTCTCTCCGACTGGATTGTTTTTACCTAAGTTGAGGAAAAGCGACTGAAAATTGTGGCGTGCGTATTGGGTTTAAATTTTGACCAAGTGGGTGGGACCATTTGATCCCTTCGAAGTTTTTCATTGCGAATGTCAGTTAGTAAAAGGAACACTAAAGTAGGAGAGGGGCATTTTTTTTTTTTCAAAGGGAACTTCCCCAAAAATTACAAAAGGGCAAATCTGGTCGCCCCAAAATTTTCAAAGGGGCCAAAAAAAAAAATCTGGCAAAAGTGGACTTTTACCTACATATTTATCACTCACAATCTATTTTTGACCTTTTTAGGCGTTATGGGGCTTTTTGGAATGAGAGCGTCAACCCCACGCCCCTCCCTGGGTGACAAGCCTGATATTGTGCATTATACAATTTTTTTTAACAGAGCAATACTGCAGATATGTAAACCAGGCATTAATGGTTAATATATTTGTTGACCAAATTAGGTGTAATTGACCATTATTATCCAAGTTGCAAATTTTGTGATGTCACTACTAATAAAGTGAAATCCCACACAAACCGATTTATCCGAATCCCACACCAATTGGCAAGTGATCATTGAAAAATTCCTGCCTTAACATTGAAACATATGCATACCAAATACAATTGTCCTTGTCTTTTACCATTTTTTTTACGTCATGCATGTTTTAACCTTTTGGCAATTTCTGGGTTACATCAAATTCTTCAAGCTACAGCTATATAGTGGGGCAAAATAAGGAACTATATACGATTACATTTTACAAATTAAGATGAAATAAATACATCACCACTTTATGATTTACATATGTGTCAATTTAACCCTTTTTGGCCCCAAGATTTCCAACATTAAATTTTTCTTATATAGTGGGGGGAATTAATAGTATACATTCAATACGAAAATCGAATAAACCAAAATCGTCATTCTTATGATTTACCTGTAATTTGGGTCAATTTGACCCTTTTGCCATTTCAGGGGGTCAAAAAAACACCAGATTTCAACATTCAAATTTTCTGAATTACACGCTATATATGGGAAAAAAATTAAAATACTGTTACATTATATGAAGTTGGAATCACTATTCTATAATATTACTTATTTGGGTCAATTTTGACCCATTTTGGCCCTTTTCTGGGTCCAAATGTAACCCCAGATTCCAACACTCAAATCTGCATCAATGTACAGCTATATAGTGGAGGAAATTTTATTAGTATTACATTCAATATGAAGTCGGAATCACCATTCTATGATTTTACTAATTGGGTCAATTTTGACCTTTTTGGCCCAGTAAAAAATAATTGCCACACTTTCTGATTTTACATTCCACCCAGGTGATGATCCACCATAGTCCCTAACAACTCGAGTACCATTCCCCACATTTTGTGGCATTTTTACTACGACCCCTAACAACTCGAAAACTAGAGCTCTTTTCAAGGGATGATCGTGACTAATAAAAAAAGCAATGACACGCCAGTGCTTTTTACAGGATGTAGCCGTGGGAAAAATCGCATGACCCATGAACACTGTGTTGACCGTTGTTGGGTACTCTTTAAGCATTAAGTTTAATATAATAATAACTTTTATATTTGGATGGGAGGGCCTTATATGTATGATTCTAGCCGAATCTTTGACGTAGCTTCGACTGATTCCTCTTAGAATCATGCATATAAGGCACTTCCCATTTCTAAAATATTAAATTGTTTATTACGGCCATCTGGACAACTCTGAAATTAAAGACTGAAAAAAATACATTACGCTCGTTCACGGGTTATTCACTAAACACAGCCTCTGGGGCCCAGTGGTAATAAATCACGCCAAGAAAGCGAGAGGTCCGGGTTCGAGCCCGTGTATTGTCGTCTTTATTTAGTTCTGTGCTCGCCATTTCTCCGAGCTTCTATGTAAATATTGATAATCAATAACTCAATTTTGTATCTGTTTTTAAATTATTATTTTTTTGGTAGTACTGTACTTGGTCTGAGGATAAAGAAAAGGACATACCAATGGTACCGTCAGACTCCAAACAACAATAAAAAAAATGATTGATATAAGTATTAAATAACAACATATTAAATAAACAAACTTACTCTGGAAAGTATTCTATGATCAGTAAAAAGGGCCGGTTTTTTTCTTTCTTTCTTTCTTTTCTTTCTTTTTCTTCTTTCTTCGTTCTTTCTTAAGCACCGTGCGCGTATGTATCTGTAATGGTTAACCAAAGCGTGGAATTGTGGAGCAGAACTTTATTTTATTATTTACCACACTCTTCTAATTTGCGTTAATACATGATTTAATTATTTATTCGTACTTATTAGGTACTTAATTAAGGAGTTTCAGGAGTTTCTCTCTCTATCTCTCGAGCAAATCTTTCAACTTTCAGAGTATCCAAATCTCTTGTACAATGCATGACACCTTTGTTGTAGTGAAAAGATTCCTCGTCCTTACCCTTGATTAAATCATTGATGTGAGAGAGCTTCGGCCAAATCACTCATATAAATCAGGTTTTCATCATATCAAATTCTATCCATTTGATTCCTGTTCACTTAAGCTTCCTGCAAACTCTTCAATCTCACACGCAACGCCGAAAAGCCGTGAAAACTGTGAAAAATGAACATGTCATACTTATAGAGTTGTACAATATAAAAGTAAATGATGTAGCGGACAATTCATTATGTTGGTTTCCTTTATTGTTAAAGAGGAAGCATTCCGTTGACATGGCGACTTTCAATGAATCTCCATAACTTTTCGTTTTGTATTATAATTACCTAGAATAATAAAGAACTATACATTTTATTCCCATACGGAAAAGTTCATTATATTATTGTGGCGAGTCTTGTAATAGAAAGAAGTTTTTTATTAAGACATGACTACTAGTTTTTAATTTTGGACTCATATCCGCTGCTGAGACGCCCGATTTGGTGGAGTTTCGTCAGATATTTTGAACATGCCATACTTAAAATAAGTTTGGCCAAGCTCCCCTCCCACCTATACCTTCGGCTTTTAGATTTTGGTTAAAATATACCACCTCCCAACCCCCCACCAAAATAAAACGCAACCTACCAATCTCCCCCGTAAAATGTTGAACCACTAAATAAATTATTTATAAGCTGATCTAAGCAGTCCACACGATGTGCCCAATGATTTCCCTTCCCCTTATGGCCCTGCGTAACCTGTTGGTAAACATCATCATTCACATTCGTTGCAGAAGGGGTGGGATTAGGAAGTTCAATATGTATCACTCCACTAAATAATCAGTAACAACGCCAATTAACACATGCGTGTTAATCTGCTTGGTGTTCTCCAACATTGTAGTGGGGGGGGGGGGGGGTCGGAAGCTCAATGTATATTTGCCAATTAAAATAAACTTAATAAACGTAATGAACATTTGGCCTGATGAATGGACTACGAATAGATTTTACGGTATTTTGGCGAGGTCACACAATACAAAACAATTGAGTTTGGACTTTGGAATAAACTATATAGAAAGTATATTTTCTTTTATTTTTTGCACAATTATAGAAATAGTTCTATCATCGAAATTTGAGTGGGACAAGGGATGAATAGCAGTATATTTTTGGGAAGTGTTATTTTCACCAATAACGCTTATCAGTCCTATGTACTGCGTGCGGGTTTGAAGCCGTGTCCGACGAAACTAAAGCAATTTCTTTTCTTTTTTCAAAATTAGTGATAGGAATAGTTATATCAAAGAAATTTAATTGGAGTAAGGGATGAATATGTAGCATATTTTTGTTAAGTATTATTTTCACCTAAAACGACTATCAGCCCTATGTACTTCGTACGGGTTTGGATACCCAGCCCGAGAAAACTACAACATGTAATATCCACATGTTTTTAGGCATATATTAATTTTATATATTTTGTCTTGTTCGAAAAGGTTTTGCTTGAGAATATATCTTCGATATATTCGAAGAAATAAGAAATAGTTTTGGATTTTATTCAACTTTCCCTTTTAACAGTTCTGTAAATTCCATTATGGCCAAATATTCTTCTAATGTTTATTTATAAGGTGTAACTTTCAGATCATAATATTCAAAAGAAACATATAAAACTTACCAACATTTCCGGATGTCTGACAGAAGATCTCGTAGGACACACACACAGATCTCGAAGCACTCCTTAATGTAATCAATGGAGGATGCGGAAGTTCAGGTGTAGCTAAGTAATTCCCAAAATTAGACAGGGGGGACTATGTAGTTATTCTTTGACGCGGGTTTTTATCCGATGAGAATCATTATATCAAAATGTTCGAATGCACTGAATGATTGACTCTTTTCCCTCTGGGTATAAATTTTACCCTCCCTTCAAGAAACCGCCAATATAGCGATAAGCGTTCAGTACAAAAGTTCGATACCACGGAAATTTGACCAAATTGATGAAAAATAAAAATAAATAAAAGACCTGGGTGTGATGGAACATTCAAAAAATATTTTGCTTGATTTTACATCACCATAGGAAGAAAAGATCCACTTCTAATGCTTTTTTTTTTTAGAAATAGGCCGCGATCGGATCAAAGATATAAACCTAGTCTACCGGGGGGGGGTTGGTACCACACCCCCTTCGCGTTTCCCGCCCCGGCTGCTAAAACCCCCCTTTGGTTGCCAAATTGATTAAAGTAATTGTCAATTGACATGTTCGATCCTTTTCATCCAAAAACAAACATCCACCCCCCCCCCCTCCGGAAGAGAAGTACCAACACCAACATGCCTAGCATGACACAGGAGTATCACAGACACTGTTTGGTAACCAAAGGTAGCTATGAATCATCAAATTTTCATTGATACTAAAATGAATACAAATACCTAGATACGTCACAATGACGTCATAATTTGCATGTCAGCAAAACTGCCAATTCCAAAGACACACAGTGTAGAATAGGGGAAAATTCACTTTTTCGCCAAAAAGGTAGGAATAATCAGATTTCATGCGGTTTGACTCTACTTGATGGGAAAATGACTAGTTTTATATTAATGAGAGCATCTTTAATGCTATAATAATGTGTTTGAGTCATAAAAAAGTTTGAAAAAAGCAATCTCCACCCTATATTTTTTTTTTCAATATTTCGTACTTTCCTCAACATATGACGTCTAGTGACGTCATAATGGAGATGTTGGTACGGTATTTTGGTACCATGCGAAAAGAGAAAACTATCAGCTATCCTTTCCCGGTACCAAATTTACAGGAATGAATGTCAGTAACGATAATCCACAGGGGGGAGGAACCTCCCCCTCGGGGGGTTTAGTTTGTTACAAAAAGGGGCTTGGTAAGACGAGGGTGTATGTAAGTGAACGGATAAAATTCTTATGTCATGTCTGGAGGTGCCTGTGGATGTTGTGTGTGTGCGTGTAACGTGTATGTGTGTGTTCCTGTGTGCTGGCCGATTTCATGTCTGAAGTGCGTGTGTGAGTTGTATGTGTCGCTGGTGCACGTGTGGTTGTCTGCGTGCGATGTGTGATTGCTTGGTTGTAATTGGTGATTGCGATAAGTGTGCTTTTATGGCTGTAGGGGCGTGTGTTAAGTGCTTGTATGTGCGTGCTGTGCCCGTGTGGTTGTTTGCGTGCGGTGTACAGGTGCGTGTTTGATGTGAGAAAAGTGTGTTTGTGCGTGTTGTGAGTGTGTGTTTGTGCGTGCATTAATTGCCGCGGTGTTTGTGCATGGTGATGTGTGTTCCTGTGTGATTGTGAGTGTGAGTTAATGTATGTAGGTGCGGGTGTGAGATTGCCTGACACCGTGCATGCGGTGTTGTTTTAAACAATTTCGTACGCTGATCAGCTTGCAGAGGATGATTAAATATATCATCCCTGTCATATTTGGAGTACTGAGTAGTTGACCAGTTCCAGGGAAAACATTTAAAATATTAATTTTAACGAGTGAAAAACACTAACTCAAAAATCAGAATCGAATCAGAAATTTATTTTCCATCAAAACGCATAAAATAAACAACACAACAAAAATTAGATGGAGGAGGTACAATATTGAAGGGCAAGTTGCCCGAAATTAGGGGGTCTTTCTCGTTATTCCAGGGGTTCATTGTTCCGAAGGTTCGTTATTCCGAGGTTCGTTTATCGATCACGTTTTTAGCATTCGCTTTCCGAATCCTTGTAAACAGGGTCGGTATCCGCAAAAAGGTTCGCCATCCGAATCCTAAAAATTGATGTTGAAATATTAACTGTGAGGATGATAGAGCACCCCCCCCCACTCCGTAGAGAAGATAATATAATTGATCTAATAAAATAATAATAATTATTATTTGAGTACTAATAAAAGAATGAGGCGAAATAGTAACTAAGGAAAGAAGAATGGGATGCCACAGCCCGAACCACAATGATGGGATATTCTTTCTTGCAAAATAAAGATATAAATGTAATCCCTAAATCAACCTACACCCCACACTTTTTACCCACTTTTCAAAATTTTGGGCAAAAATTCTCCATTCAGTCGCGATTCATCGCGGCCAACAACCAGCCGTAACAGGCCGAAAACTTTCAGCCACACCACAACACCTAAGTCTAGCGGCCACTTCAGGTAACTACTAATGAAGCGGTTACGCTCTTGGACTTAGTTCATTTTGAAAAGTCTACAGGCCGTGGCCCGGCTAGGGGACTTTTCACCGAAAGATCATTTAAAGATCTTAGGGCGACTTCCGCTGAACAAGGAAGCGGTCCGCTTCTGGACTTAGTTTTTTTCTGAACTCTGGACTAGTTTTTTTTCACCCAAAGTTCGCTTAGTTAGATCTAGAGTGATTTTTAATGACCAATGAAGAGTCCGCTACTGCAAAAATCTGTGCACGTAGCCCGGCTAGGTGATTTTCACTGCCGTGGCCCAACTTTTACCGGTATGACCAAATAAGCGACCCGCTCTGGACTTAGTTTCATTTGAAAAGTCTACCTGCCGTGGCCCGGCTAGGTGATTTCACTGCCGTGGCCAGGCAGTGACTTTCACTGAAAGATCACTAAAAGATTAGGGCGACTTTCCGCTGGACCAGGGAAGCGGTCCGCCTGGAATTAGTATAATTTTGAAAAGATCTACCTGCCATGCCGGCTAGGGGACTTTTCACTGTCCGTGGCCCGGCTAGGTGACATTTCACTGCCGTTGGCCAGGAGCGGTCCGCTCTGGACTTAGTTGCATTTGAAAGTCTACCTGCGTGGCCCGGCTAGGTGACATTTTACTGCCGTGCCCGCCTCAGGGTATGGATCGTGCGGTATTCGCCACACTTCTGTCACCCGGGGACTCACCCGGAGCGTTTACTAAAAAAAAATGTGGCCACCTTCCGGGTTCCGCAAAACCAACTTAAAATAGGGTTTTGAGGGAAAAAAACATCATGTATGAAAGAGTGCCGGGCCTCCCCGATTTCTGATCGCACGACCCACACTGTGGATGGGTTCAGGTGTACGTGGTAGAAAATGAAAGTGGCCATTGGCGCCAAACTGCCGGGGGACCAGAAACGTATTATATAGGGGAGTATATCCGTGTGTTGCACGGACTGGCCCGGTTCGTGGTTTTGGTCTGGGCGGCTAGAGTGTTTTGCGCCAACATTTTTCTCGCCGGCAGACGGGCGTTTTCCCACTAGTTGGTGATTTAACCGAGAGCGGCTCTCCGATGGAGAGAGCTAAAAATGGACGGTGGCCGTTATGCGAAATCTGGATTTGATTCTAGGGACGCTTTCGGAGGTTACATGAGCGGTGTACAAAAATGTGTAGCATGCGCAGAGGCCCAAATAGCCGGCCTGCAGCGGCTGGGGCGGGTCGGGACGAGAACGTATACTCTACATATCGAGCACTTCAGTGGGGCTGAAAAATTGACAAGTCCGGAGCGGACCAGTACACGCATGTAGCCGCGATTGTCGGCTTGGCTTGGAAGCGTCCGCTTGGATTAGTTTTTTTTCACCCTTAATATGGCTGTTGGATCTAGGGCAAATTCCCGCTAAATACCGAGGGGCAGTGGTCCGCTCTGGACTTAGTATTTTTTCAAAAGTTCGGAGTGGACCAGTTACACGCATGTAGCCCCGATTTCCGGCTAACAGATCAAGGAAAAGCCGACCGCTCTGGACTTCGTTTTTTTCGACCCTACCTATGGCTGTTGGATCTAGGCCAATTTCCCGTTAATCCGAGGCAGTGGTCCGCCGTGGACTTAGTTTTTTTTTTCAAAAGTTCCGGAGGCGGACCAGTTAAACGCAGCAACATGTTTAGGTGGAACCTGGCCAATAAAACCCACACATGGGAGGCCTTCACGTCCGGTATTTGGATCCTGTACCGGCATGGAACTGAATGGGCTGGGCCCTATCGTCTCCCAGGAAATATAGGTTTTCCCCTGCGCCGTGGTGCGTTAGTTAAACCAACAGTTCCAATACAAACTACTGCTACCATACAGGACTTGCAGCCTGGAGCTATTGCTACCACAGAAGTGCAGCCGAAAAATACTACCAGCAACACCAACTAAATCTTATCAGAAATGTCTGTGAGAAACAGATGTTGACACCTTAATTCAAAGAAAAGAACATAATCCTGGCCCACTAAATTCCATACAATGACATTGTCACAACAAATAAAAACAACAAATTCCATCTAAGTTGAAGCCAAAAGGGTTAATTAAATAGACCTGTAGGCGAACATTACGGAAAAACTGCACGCGCCTAACAGACGGCGGCCGCCCCTAGTTACGGTTAAGTGAGGGGCAGTTAGCCGGGTCAAGGTCAGGGGTTGCGACCGGGTAAAGGTTGTGGTTGGGACAGATTCATGCAATAGGCCCCCCAACATTCACGGTTTAAAACAGCACGCGGCCTTGAAAAGGGCGTGCGGTCTACCTTAGTTACGGTCAACTGAGGGGTTGGGGCAGTGAGCCGGGTCAAGGTCAGGGGTTGGCGACCGGGTAAAGGTAGTGGTTAGGACAGATTATGCAATAGGCCCAACATACGGTAAACAGCACGCGCCTTAACAGGCGTTGCGGTCGCCCCTTCGTTACCGTCAAGTGAGGGGTCAGTTAGCCGGGTCAAGGTCAGGGGTTTGGAACGGGCCAAATGTTAGTGGTTAGGCCAAACATTACGGTTAACCAGCACGCGCCTTAACAGGCGGGCGGTCGCCCTTAGTCCCGTCAAGTGAGGGGTCAGTTAGCTGGGTCAAGATCAGGGGTTCATCACTTGCCCGGGTCAAGGTGGCAGAGGTGTTGACCGGTTAGAGGTCAGGGGGTGAGAGTTTGGGACCAAGTCATATTGTAGGCCGAACAGTGCGTGTTAAGTTTGAGGCAATCATCCCAACGAAATACCCGGTTAGAATTATAATAAATTGTGGCTACTATCCGTTCCGCAAAAACCTATTTAGGATTGGGTGTTTAGGTTCATATCTAATGTTTTAAAGAGTACGTATGCATGCTAGTTTCTGACAGCAAACTCGCAACATTAGTTCAGGTTAAGTACTGGGCAATAGCTATGAAGTGCTACTCTAAGGACTTTAGTTGAATGGTTCGCGGACCAGAACGTAACTATAGGAGGGGTAGTGCATCTCGGACATTTCAAAAAATGAACTAAGTCCAGAGTCGAAAAAAAAAAACTAAGTCCAGAGTATAGAAAAAAACAAGTCCCAGAGCGGACCGCTTCCTTGGTAGCGGAAGTCGCCCTAGATTTTTAGTGATCTTCAGTGAAAAGTCACCTAGCGGGGCTACGGCAGTGAAAAAGCACCTAGCCGGGACACGGCAGGCAGGAAGACTTTTCAAAATGAACTAAGTCCAGAGCGGACCGTTTATTTGGTCATACCGGTAAAAGTTGGGCCACGGCAGTGAAAATCACCTAGCCGGGCTACGGAAGTGAAAATGTCACCTAGCCGGGCCACGGCAGGCAGACTTTCAAAAATAAACTAAGTCCAAGAGCGGACCGTGCCTTGGGTCAGCGGTAAATCGTTCTAGATTATTAACCCACCCTTTGGTGAAAAAGTCACCCGTAGGGGCGGCAACGGCAGCGAGATTTTTCCCAGTAGCGGACCACTTCATTGCTCAGCCGAAAAATTCACTCTAGATCTACTAAGCGAACCTGGGCTGAAAAAAAACTAAGCCAGAGTTCAGAAAATAAAACTGAAGTCAGAGCGGAACCGCTTCCTTTGGCACAGCGGAAAGTCGCCCTAGATCGTTTCGTGAAAAGACACCTAGCCGGGCCACTGTATGTAGACTTTCAAAAATAAACTAAGTCCAGAGCGTACCGCTCCTTGGTCTTCAACTGGAAGTGGCTGGTGGACTTTAGAGGAGCGGTCTCGATGAAGATGCTAGTCCAAAAAAGACTAATTACCAAAAAATTTCTAAGTCAGGGTAGGGGCGCCCCCTACTCGAAAATCTCAATCGTCAGGCTCCATCAACGGGACATTTTCCAAGTATGGAGAGTAGGTACGTAAGGGGATTATAACATTACACTCGAGCCAACTACCATTGGCAGATGAAATTAAGAAGTGATAAAATCAGTGAATAAGAAAATGTGCCGTACATATAACTTGACTTGATATAAAGAATCAGCAATTACGGATATCAACAGGAATACTTTACCATAGTCTAGGGAAGGTTGGCAACAAATTACAGAAGTGAAGACAAGAATTAGTCCGTGCACGCCAGTGCAGAAATCTATTTCCATTCACAACATCGACGAAAAGAAATCCTATGAAGAGGTTGGACCAAGCTGTTGAGAAGTCGGAAGCAAAATTGCCGCCTTTGAAACTTAAACAAGTCATCAATCTTATCATAAGGCCAAATGTCAGACAAAACCTCTTCCAAGATACTAAACACGTTGCCAGGAGCAGACCAAACCAAGACCGTTTCCTGTAAATTAGCACACGAGTTATTTTCCTTTGAAAGTTCTCAAGCCTGTTTAAATAAAGGAAATATTAAATGGAGCCCAAACAACAGCACAAGTAGTAAACCAGTATGAGGAAGGACAAGAAGGCTTGTTCATAAGTGCAAA
>JAMKCH010045874.1:0-11998 GCA_023653785.1 Ophioderma brevispina | reverse complement strand
ATATCAACCGGCAAGGCAGAACGAGATCTCCCACTCTTTGTCTCCTCACAAGACTTCTGATCGAGTAGTGCTTCGAGAGAGGGGGATCACGTTTACAGCTGTTCACATACCGGGCGCTCACAATGTCACTGCGGATGTCTATCTGAGGCGGGACCTGGAGTGGTCGCTGTCGCATCGGGTAGCGCAACAGTTCTTCCAGGTTCTAGATCGCCCGTCGATAGATGTTTGCGTCCGCCGGAAATGCTAGCTTCCAACGTAATGCTCCCTGGGACGCGTTTCCGGAGCAGGATCGTCGGTTGCTTTTATCTGGACTGGTCAGCGGATGAAAGGTTCACGTTCCCCCGATCCCATTCACACGAGGGGGTGCTAGACTTAGTAGGAAGGGCCGACTGCGTCGAAGATCGTGGTCCCCTTCGGGCTCGTAAGCAGTTGTTTTTCTTCCGATGGTGAACCTGTTTTGCCGGACGTCACCGCGGGACGTTCCCGCGGGACTCTAGTCCTGTGGAATTCACCTTTCGCGGATCGTCCAGACGAATCTGGTGATTTACTCTGTCAGTGTGGCGCTGTCAGGAAATGTTCCAGACGCAGGCTTTCTCGTGGCGCGCCGATGCTTGGCGGCCAGGGGATGGCGAAGAGTACTCGCAATGTGTTATTTGAACGATGGCGGGTCTTCCTAACGTGGCGCGGATGAAAATAATTTTGGTACGGCCAATTAATCTGTCTATCAGATCTCAGACTTCCTGAATTCTTGGTTCAGTAGTGGCCTAGACAGAAACACAATAAGTAAATCTAAGGTTGGGCTCCCAGGTTCGGTTCTTTCACCGAGGAACGGCCCCTGGGGCTGTTCCGAGTGGTGATGAGTTTTTTGAAACGCCTCTTACTTGGCATATTTACACAGGTCGCCAACGAGGCCAGTTAAGCCTGGGTGGGACTTGCCCACCGCCCTACGGAGTTTGGCTCCGCCAGTCTGGCCGCTGTTACGTCCAAAAAGCTTTTTCCGCAGTGGCGTGGAGTCAGGCCGTCCGCACCTCGGAATTGCCGCATTGTCGGTGGGGGGAAATTTTAGTTTTGGGACGTTTCCGGTGCCACTCCTCATGCCGCCCGGGTCTTCTCCAGTTGAACACTGGCTTCAGGGCACCCCTCTGCTTTTGCCGGACAGTTTTATCGGTGGTTCTGACGTTGAGGGTGGACTGGCTATGGTGTCCGGTGGGAGCAACCGATTTTTACCTCTCCCGTACTAAGACCCTTCGTAAGACACGTTTGGTCTGCGAGGTTATCAACCGGGCCAATGCGGTGAACGACGGCGAACATGCTACGGCTCACTCCACCAGAACTGGGGCAAGTTCGACTTTTCACCGCGGCCTCCGCATAAAGAAACAAATTGCATAATACTGTTGGCGGGTGCTCATTAATTTCCTTCATTACTACATACATGAAGGATATGAGTCCTGAGACCGGGTTTTTTCCGCGCCGTACTCGAACAGGGCGGTGGGAGTATGATTAGTTCAGGGTAAGTCTATTCCAGGGACTTTAACCGGAATTAATTTATGTGGTGGACGGGGAGCGAAGTGGGCATACTTGTCCTAGGCCTTTAATAGCTGTCGCACTCTGTATCCAAGAGTGGTGCTTACCTGCGGCCGCTCTTTGAGGGTAAGCTCTCGGGTGTTCTACGCTTGGGGTTTCTATTCGAATCGTGTTAGTCTGTATTCGGGCGACAACTTCCTCCGGCGATGGTTGGTGCTAGTCTGGAAAAAGGGGGTTTTCAAGTCGATTTGGCAATTTGTTATATCGACATGGAACCCTAAGAGATTTCAATATGAGGGAGTTGTTCGAAACAGTATTGTTTTCTAACCTCCGTTATTGGAAACTCTCCGTTTCCAATGTCGATCCTTCCCACCAGGCCCCACTGGTTGGGGCCCCGAGAGGGAGGCCCTATGGGTTGCGGGAAAGGAAGAGCATGATGGATCGCCCGGTGACTCAGTTGGTATGACGCACAGGGCGTCCTGATTAGAAATTGGTGTATATTAGTTTGGGGGTCATCTTGTGCACCAACAGATGATGCAAATTTGTTATTATCGACATTGGAAAAGGAGATTTCGAAATAAGGGACTGTTAGAAAACAATGAACTGTTTGCGAACAATCGTGTATGTAGGGTGGACAAAAATATCTATCTAGTAATAGAAAATATAATGGCGGTTTTACATAAAACAATGGCGGCCATTTGAATGAGGCAGGACCCGCTAATGTGCCTTTCGGGGGCGGAAACATACTAATCCTAGTCAGGGGGACATCCCCTTCAAGGTGAAATATGGGAAAATAATCATAATTGGGGCAAACGAACGGAACTCTGATGATGGCAGGCTTATGGACATCAGTCCCACACCAAATTATTTGGAAGAATTTTGTATTGTGCCACCACCTGTGAATTCATCACCTCAATGTAATAAATTGCTTTGAAGGTGTGGTGGCAAATACGAATTCCTCCAACAAACTCTACTTAAAAGTTCATAATGACAGACTACGTGAATTGGATGGTAAACATGTTGTATTTTTCTATCTAACTTTTGAGTTTTGGACCTCTCATCAGCTGCCTTTGACTCCATTGACCATTACTTTTTCGCAAATGTCTTGAGTCAATTTGGGTTCTTAGGTGCCTTTTGATCAAAATGATCCAAATGATGAAATGTCAGCTCATCAACATGCGAAGACTTATATCTTGGAATCAAGTCCTGGATGTCTCAGAACAACGCAAACGACTATGATAAAGACAATTTCTGATTATTACCTCTACATTTTCAGCAGCACAAATCTGTGATCATAGTAAAGGGATTAGCAGCGATAATGCATAGAATGAAAAAAATGTGGAAATGTTTTTTTTTTTTTTTAACTTATAAAAAAAGGGATAAGCGTGTACCATTCCATGTAACTGCGTTAATGTAGAAACAACCACCAAATAGTGAAAAAATGAAGTATTGAGGAAATGTCATAACCTCTCCGCAATAACCCCAGCGGGCGTCTCAAAATTTGACTAAACATCTCAGGGGGTTTACACCAGTACAGATAAACAATATCAATAATGTTTTGTGGTTTTGAGTCAACTGTATTGATCATGGCAAACAATAATCTCGCTGAAAATCGGTGATATTGACCGGGAAAGGCCTTTTTGATCTCAGTCGGAATTTTTGATACGCACGTGCTAAATTACAGACTCAATAAAAAGTACTGCCTTGTCTTTAAACACTAATTTCAAGCCAACCCTTGTAGGTTATGTTCGCACATCCCATGCCAGTAACAAATTAAAAATATGAAATTTTGATGATTTTTTCGATGTTCGGAATATCAAATGGCTGCTAATCCCTTTAAAGTTAACAGCTCTACGATCCAGGCCTCTAATAGTGCACGTAACCTTGTTTTTGATGATAATTTTATGTATCAACGAACATGTGAAGCGTATATGTCAAAGTGCATATTTTCATATCAGAAATGTAAATAGTACTAAAAAATTTAACATTGCATAAGCTCAAAACCATATTCATGCTCTGTCACTTGACGTTGCTATCACAATGAAATGGAAAATTTTCTTCTTATTGGCATCACTGATCAATTACTTCGCAAAACTTCACTTGTTCAAAATTGCGGCTGCCCACATTCTTATCAAAAACCAAAAAAGGGGGGGGGAAAAAAAACAAATCAATCACTCCAATATTAAAAGACCTCCATTGGCTCCCTGTTCGGGAGAGAATTAAGTTTAAAATTCTTCTAACATGGAAAGCTTTGAATGGCACTGCCCCAGGTGTAGTACTTATCAAATCTGCTGTTCATTATAATCCCTCATGCATGCTTTTTCTTCTGACACAAATTGGCTTGTTGTCCCAAGAGGTTCTATATAGGATAGAGAGGCAAACGTTACGTATCTTTAGAAATACACCGACTCGCATGTTTTTTGCCGACCACAAAGAGAAAATAGAGTACCAACAATAGAAAGCAAATGGCTGCCTCCGCTTCTTCCACATACTGTGTGGGTGCCGCTTTGCATATAACACTAATCGGTAGTGATACAACTTAATGTCTGTGTTAGGGGTGGCCAGGTTTGTAATATAGTTACGGGAACATCTGTGCTCAGATACTCTTTTTCTCATAATGCAATGCACGCTTAGGTGAAAAGATGTAGTCATTGAGGGGTGTTTTATTTTAAATCAAGACGACTGATTTGTAATTTCATTCGTTGTGTGGCCATGGGTAGGATCATAATTTAACCACCCCAATAGCACCCCCAAACATCCAACAACGGATATTTTGGCGGATTGTTTGTATCGAATTGACATATGTGTTTATACAAGCAACCCATATACTAAAATTATTCCGTGCAATTTTGCAATATTTCAAAAGTCAGCCGCCCAGCACGGATCGACTGGTTTTGAATGGGTGTCACCCCCTTGGTTGTTCACAAACTCATTCGACATGTTGTGATCATGCTTTTCAGTTGTTGCACCACTCTCTGGTTTAATACTGATATAAGTATGGGGATTTGCGTGGATTACAAGATTATTCGGTCAAGTATGGTTTTGAAAATATTGTGCGAGTCAGCCGGAGCCGATGGCACAATATTTCAAATCATAGCGAGACCGATAAATTCTTGTATCCGGCAATAAAAATCATCCAAATATCATTATTATGATTTCGAGAATCTGACATGAACCCAAACTAGTGAAGCAAGCTTGACCGGTTCCTGGATTCAAGTGAGTAACTAGAATCCTAAACATAAGTGGAAAAAAAATTTGGAACAAAAGACCTCAAAGGGAAGGGAACCAAGTAAATACACTTATGAGAACTACCAACAATAAACACCAAATAAATAGCCAGTAGACCACCAGTGAATCACCCAAAAAGAAATGAAAACCCAATTATTACCAGAAGACACCGGGAACCACCAATAAATTTAAACAGTAGACAGCAAAACACAAAATATGACACCCCTCATAGAAATGGATATCCCTAATTCTGCAACCAATCAGTAGCCTCCCAGAAAAAACCTCATGTCCTGGTCTTTAAAACTCATGGTCATGGTCTCAAAAAACTCATGTCACCGTCCCAGTGCATGGTTGCTTGTCCATTAAGCTGTGTACAACGTTATAGGATGAAGATTCTGACAACATAATAATGAAGGAAAACAAATTTCTAATTTGTGCGTGTATATTTTTGGAGATATTGTAATTTGAATGGGTCAGGGATGGAGGGGGGCATATAAGTGAGGTGTTAAAGTATAGGATTTTGATTTTTCAGGGGGTTTTGTTTTTTTGGTACAAAACGTAGGTGTGAGATAGCGCTCATACTATTGGAGGGGGGATATTAGCGATAACGATAACAAATCTAGTTACACAAGATGATTAATGATGCTTGTACCCGCATTTGCCCCTGCGGGTTCGGGGTTAGAATAGGCCCCCCCCCTTAATGTCGTAAAAGGCGACTATGAGGGGCAACTCGTTTGTTATTTAAACAGACGGCGTGTTATATAAAATTTAAGGTGTATTAAAAGCAATATTAGCACATTTTTTGAACAGAGCGCCCCCATTTTCAAATTTTGATATTTTTGCACAGTTACGTTGGTAATAGTCTTGGAAAACTATACCTGCGAACGAGAAATGCTAACAAACATATTTATCACAAAATAAGCGATTTATAATAAGAATTGGGATCCCAGATTGACTTAACGACCGAGCTGGAAATGCTACGTTAGTCACATCATGATGAAAAATAGTGCCACCTCGAGAAAATAACCTCTAACTTGCCTTGCCTATGTGAACTAAGTTAAAAAAACTACTGGATGAGCGCAGACCACGTACTTGGCATTATTTCCCGGCTATTTCACATGGAAGGCCGTTTCCAACAGCCGTTGATTATTATCGGGGACACCACTAATAATTATTCCAGTACAAAATTCCTTCGTTTGTGACACAGACATTTCGAGCTTAACCATTCACAGGTATAGTTTACTAGCCAGTACCATGCAAGCGGGTAATATCTCCAAAATTTTGAAAAAATTGGGCGGCGCTCTTAAAAAAAAGGGTGCTAATATTGCTTTAAGGTTTCTATTGTATGACTGCATTTAATGTACTTGTTAAAATAATCTGATAATTTTGTATTACTCGTATAAGTAGTTTGATAATCTGTATTAGTTAACATAGAACATACTATTTACATGTATCAATTACATATGTATAAAGACCATCTATTTAATCTGTAAAATACTGCCTTAATGTTTCAATACTGTATTGCTTTATCATGTTTTTAAAGGGGATCTGATGTGATTATTAGTAGCTGTAGTTGAAATTTTTCATGGTACATGGATGGGTGATGAACTTTGTCATCAGTATATGATGTGTATTCCGTAATTTTAATTTAGATTTGATCAGTGTATCTTGTGAAGCTGTGTTTTTCTATGTGAATGTTGTATTCAGTTGGGTTATCTTATTTATACATGGATGGGTGATGATTGGTTCATCAGTGTATGATATGTACATATGTATCTATTTACAATTGTTGGTTTAAATATTGTTAATTTTAAAAAAACAAACGTGATTAGAATTTACTATGGTGTATGTTTTAAAATGATTTCGAATTTAAAAGGTTAGATTTTTTTTTTACCTTAATGACACGATATAACACAATTGTGTTGAGTTGTCGTTAAATCTTAATACTCACTCACTCGCTTACCCGCATTTCTTGACATGTAGCCCTAACAAGGCTCTAGACCACAAAATACCACACAGTGACATATTGTGGTATATGAACACGAAACAGGTCTACCTTCAAAGACGTCAAGGTTCCTCAAAAACAGTACCAATCTACTATTCTTTCATCCTGGATTGTAATGATGGCCGACAGAAGTTCATCAAAGCTTAGCTTGAATCCCAATAGAGAAAACAAGAAGTTGCCCTCTCAAGCAACATCAGAGGAGCAGAATTCGTCATCTTGTAACCAGGGTGGAGCGTCCGTAACAACGGGTACTGTCAATCCCATCCCAACAGATAGCCTGCAATCAGAGATCTGCTGACAAAGGACGACGACCTCATGAAATCCGTTAGTGACGCCGTTGCAAATATCATCGCAGCTAAATTGCTGTCATCACCACAACTGATGGATGAGATTGCCGCAAAAATCTGCAAAAATGAGAGCCTTGTTCAACGTTTAACCACCCGGTTCACCCTATATAGTCAGCCAAAATGTCAACGCATCATGACTCATGACATTGAAGTGGTTAAGACACAATAAACCACCATTATGCATACCAAGATGGCCAAACACATCGATAAAAATCGATGATCAGATTGACTCCATTGAGCAGTATTACAGACGGGAAACTGTTTATTAAATCCACGCATCAAGGAGTCACCCAATGTAAGAAACGATCAACTTGCCCATTAGCACCATCATGACACGGCTCCATTTACCCATAGACAGAGAGGACATCAATTGACCGTAGCCATCGCTCGGACCAAAACACCGGTCCCCCCACGATTCCTCGTCTGAGGGTAGTCCAAGGCGCCAGCATTCGCGTCCTAATAGTTAAGTTCTGCTCTTACAACAAAAGACAGTTTTCTGCGCCAAGAGGGGCACCCTCAAGGGCACAGTATACTTATAAAACTGAGAACCTAACAACCAAAAAGGATGCAACTACTCAAAGCAGTAAGAATCACGAGTCTGTGGAGACAGCTTGGTCCAGGATGGCAGACATCCATTGTTCTTTTGAACTCTTAGAAGCGCAGTGTCCATCACCAACCTCAGAGACTTAGAAAACCTGTAGTTCAAATTAGCCTAAATAAACATATGGTGAATTTCAATTCGCGATATGATTGCGTTCTTCTGTGAACTGTAATTATATTAAACCCGACACCAGGGACAATGCGGTGCAACGAAAACGTAGGTAACGGTCGGAAAATGTTTCTCGTGGCATCTCGGCCGTCAAACAACTTTTTTTGTGAGCCAATTGGACTTTCATTGCCCCTCATTGAACTGGGACGTCTTCCGGAAAATGAGCGTGTTCCTGTTGCATATGGGTACGTCTTTCCAGAAATGACGCGATTGTTCCTCGTTGCATATGGGACGTCTTTCCGGAAATTGCCGCGATGTCCGCGTTGCATCCTGGGGCCGTTCATTCCGGGAACAATGATATGCGATGCTTTTCATTGCATTTCGGACGGGTTTGCCCGCAGAAGGAGCAAATCTTCTCATTTGCATTCGCACCGTTACAACTCATTTGCACCGGGACGCCTTTCGAAATGACGCGATGTTCCTCGTTTGATCTGGGACGTCTTCCGGGAAATGATGACGGGATGTTCCTCGTTGCAATCTGGGAGGTCTTCCGGAAAATGCGCGAATTGTTCCTCGTTGCATCTGGGCGTCAACAACTGTACGATACTGATTCTTGTGCCGGGAAAAACGTCCGAGATGCAATGGAACGACAAACAACATTGTTTCTCATTGCATCTGGGCCGTTTAAAAATAAAAATAGATTGCATCTCGTTGTATCTGGGGCGATGTCAGCAAAAACCCACCCGGTCCGGGTTAGGGTAATGGCATTAATTGCTTCACTGCAATTTCACAGAAACATGACTCATTTCAAGGTCACTATTGTCTAGATATTACCTTTTTTTCTCTACTTGATAGTGGTTACAAATATGTGGTTGGATAATATGCTAGAATGGTGTTTGTTGATATTATATGTGATGTTAGATACATATTAGCTCAGATCATATTCTTGTACGCAGAAAGTTTGTTTTAATATAATGTACATGTACATGGTTATTTAAAGTGTTTCAAAAACAAATGCCCAAACTAGCGTATGTACCAGCATCAATTACTTTTTGATGTACCACATATAACATAATGCAGTTTGACTAGAATGCACGTGATAAACATTGCTTGGTATGCTATTTTATCCACATTATATGATTATTCCATCTACAGCAGTATTTCTTACCCACCAGTAGGCAACTCCTTCCTTTTAAAAAGCTTTGCTTGTTTGAACTTCAGCGTACTTTAGCCACAGTAGCAGTAGGCCTATAAGTAAACCAGTGCCATAGGATACCTTGTCTAACAAACAATTCTGGATCCGAAAATTTTATAACAAAAGTTGTGATTTTCTATAGGAAGGACTTCGATTTGAGCTTAGTTATTAACACAGTGATTAGTAGATGGACAAACATATGAATATGCCAAAAAACACAATTTGTTTGAAAATTGAGTACACCCTCATCGGGAAGGGGTAAATCTCTGATTCGGCCTGTAGTACTAGTATATTGCAGAAGAGTTCCGTTGGGCTCGATGATGTAAATTGGTACAAAAGGGGGGAGCGGCGGAGGGCTTGTGACAGTTGGTTGACCTAGAGACCTCATGTGACCTTTGGACCTCATATCAGTCAAAAATGTTGAACCCTTTCCCGCCGCTTGTGTCAAGTATCTGGAAGTCCGTAAGGGTTAACTTGGTGGAAGGAATGCGGTTAAAGAGTTTTTGACCGAGTAGATGTTGGGCATTTATTTCGGGGGCAAAGTACATTTAAATGAGCTAATTAATATGCAAAAAATATGCATATCACTATATTTTGAAACGGTTCATTCGATATGCAAAATTTCACTGCACGAAAACCCCTTATGGTGCGCATCTTCTATGCCATTTGAAAGTTTGTGATACATGCGGCTTAGGTATGCAAATGAGCTAATTAATATGCGTACTTGCTCTTATAACTTAAACTATGCTCGGATATGCAAAATTCCTTTTGCTACATGAAAAACTACAAAGCCATACATCTGGTGTGTGATCATGGAGGGGGAAGGCTGGGGGTAGGGAGGAGGATGGGGGGGGTGTTGGGGAGGGGAAAGGGGGGGGTGTTGGGGAGGGGAAAGGTGGGGTGTTGGGGAGGGGGAAGTGAAGGGTGGGGGTTTAGGAGAGAGAACAAGGTGGGGTGGGGGGGAAGGTTGGGGTGTTGGGAGGTGGTGGAGTTGCATGGGAAGGCAGGAAGAGCAAAATAATTGCCGTCGGTTTGCCCATACCCATAGAAGTTATCCTATTGTTTTGCTATTCTTTTACATGTAAGTGCTTCTAAATTGACGTTGCCCTTCATAACTGACCTGAAATGGGGGTGCCCGTCAGAATGCCTTATTTTGCCACCCTGCGGATGGGGTCGGGTTGCACAGGTGAGGAGTCGGGGTGGAGTTTGGAGCAGTGGTTAAGGTGCATTGGGGAGGGGGCGGGGTAGCGGGGTAGATAGTGGCGGTTTTTTTCGGGTGACATCAGGCAGGACGGGGATGGAGGATGCATTAGGTAGGGGACGGGTGGGGGGTGACTCACATGACTTTGGTGATCCCTATGGGATCTTGGTGACCCCATGTGACTGGTGACCCCATGTGACTTTGGTGACCCAATGTGACTTCTGGGTGACACCATGTGACCTGGTGACACCATGTGACCTTGGTGGCACCATGTGACCTTGGTGCCACCATGAGACCTTGGTGACACCATGCGACCTTGGTGACACCATGCGACCTTGGTGACACCATGTGACCATTGTGACCCATGTGGACATTGGTGACCTGTATGACCTCAGTGACCCAATGTCATGGAGGAAAGGTGGGGGTTTGTATTGTAGAGGAGGAAGGGTGGGGTGTTGGGGAGGGGGAAGGGGGTGTTGTTGGGGAGGGGGGGGAAGTGAAGGGGGGGTGTTTAGGAGGGAAAAGGGTGGGGTCTTGGAGGAAGGTTGGGGTGTTGGGAGGTGGTGGAATGCGTCGGGAGGGGTTAGGGTGCTTCGGGGAGGGTCGGGGTGGAGGTTGCATCGGGGAGGGGAAGGGTAAGGTAAGGTGCATTGCGGAGGGGGGGAAGGGGTAGGGTTGCATTTGGGGAGGGGGCGGGGTAGATAGTTGGGGAGAGTGCAGCGGGGGGGGGAGGGGTGGGGTGTGAGGTGATTTTGTGACCTTGGTGACCTCATGTCACCTTTGGTGCATTCATTGGGGAGGGTTGGGTCAGGTAGGAGTGGGGAGATGCATCAGGGGGAAGGAGCATCAGGGAGGGAAGGGTGGGGTGACCTCATGTGACCTGTGTGACCCATGTGACTTTGGTGACCCAGGTGAATTTGGTTGACATCTGATGACCTGTGACCCCTTTGTGAACTTGTGACCCCATGGTGACCTTGTTGACCCATGTGAACTTTGTGTCCCATTGTGACCTCGGTGACCCAATGTGACCTCGGTGACACCATGGGATCCTCATTGAGACCTCTTCTGACCTTGGTGACCTCATGTCACCTTTGGCCATTCACAAACCACATGGAGATGGACCACTAGCGGTCAACAACCATGATGTTTTTAATGTTGCACCCAAAAATGGTGTTGGATTTGTCACATATTTATGGAAATAAGAATATGTTTAAATTGTTATTGATCTATTATAAGATCTGGCTTTTCAAAAGTAAAAATGTTATAATTGAAAAGGCTGTGGGAAGTTTACATATTGGTACAGTATAATATTTTTAAAGTTGTTTTGATGAAAATTGGTAAGATTTAATGACAAAATGACAATTGTGTTGAGGTGTCGTAAATTGTAAAACACACCACAAAGGAGAAACATTAGGTGTTGTGTTTCCTTTTTGATATAGTTTTTTGAAAGTGTTTCTTAAAAGGTTATTCAGACATTGGTGGGTGGGAGCACGCTCCAAAATATTTCACCAAAGATTGATTTTCGCATGTCCAATTCCCAAATAACATTTTAAAAAATACCGTTAAACAAAATAAGGCAATGTTGATATCAAAACTTGAGCGAGTTTTTTTTAAATTCCTGGATACAGAAAATTAAATTAGTACAAATGCCGGGAACTGAATATAAAAAAATAATCATGAATATAAAGAGATACCATCAAGTGGAAATATTAGAATATGTTGTCCTGTGGAACCTTGACCTGGGGTGAGGGGGTGTTGAGAAGCTGGAAATTTGAAACAGTGGGTCATT
>JAMKCH010045873.1:0-11687 GCA_023653785.1 Ophioderma brevispina | reverse complement strand
TCGGAATTTTGATCTCAAGTCGGAATTTTGATACGCACGTATAGAAATTACAGAATCGGATAAAAAGTACTGCCTTGTCTTTAATACACGGATTTCAAGCCAACCACTTGCAGTTTATGTTCGCATATCCATGCCTTTAACAAAAATGTAAAAATATGAATTTTGATGATTTTTTGATGTTTCGGATTAGCAAATCACTGCTAATCCCTTTAAATACTTTTGTCAAAACTAAAGCAAAGAATAGACGCTATTCATGTTGTAGTGATCTTGTGATGAAAGTCGGGTTTGGGTGGCTCCATCGAACAGTCGCTGAAAAATGTGTGTGTTGATGTCCACACTTCAAATTTCACACAAGCACTTTTCACACAAGCACTGGCCTGTCCCCCAAGCCTTGCTCTAATTCAAAATGGTGGAGCGGGAATAGTCTAAAATGCACTGTTTCATGCCCTGAGGTTGTAGTTAGAGGGCCCTTGATGAAAAGGTTTCTAGCTTTGTTATTACTTTGTATGAAATAAGATGGACATGGGAAGGGACAGCACAGGAAGAGAAATTAGAGGTCAGAACTACAAAAATCTTTTCGGCAATAGTTCCCTTGTGTGAGCTTGTGTAGGAGGGAAGTCAAATCTTTTCAACATAATTTTTCCTTGCGTACAACATCACATGAGAGACCTATTGCAAATACTATTTTGTGGCACCGACTCCTTTATGTAATAAATTGAGGGTAATTATAAGGTTGGGACTAAATTATGCCATTTTCACTTCCACTCACAGGAAAAAACATTCCAGTTCATTCTGGAGGTTTGTCCTTGACATGTTTGACTTTTTTTATGCCCAAGTCTCATGAGTCTCCCAAATTTGGATCTCTACAAAGAATGCACCCTTTTATACTCTTTGTCCAAATACCTTTTACAAGATAGTGTACTCTAAGTGTGATGTGTGTAAAAGTGGCCGTGCATTCGACTGCTAAGCCCCGCCCGTTGTGGATGTCACGTGTGTACGCCTTGTAAAGGGTATTTTGATAACAGGTTAACAGTTTCAAAATTATGGCAAGCAAATCTAGCTAATGACAGGAAAATTATTTTGGATGGGAGGAAAACTATTTGGATATGTTTGTGTATTAAGTCAAAATTGGTTTTGCCTCATATTGATAGTTATTCACACTTTTTTCGTAAAGTAACTAGCAAATTTAAAAGATTTAAATGCAAATTTTAAAATAAATACAAAATATTTCATGTCAGTGTAAAGGAAAAGGTCTTTTCTGGTGGGACAAAATTAAACTTAGACAGGGTCTAAACTTAGACCTGGTCTAACTCTGTTGTGCCTAGGCCCTTATAGTTTCAAAATGATGGCAAGCAAATCTAGCTAATGTCAAAACTTTTTGGATGACAGGAAAACTATTATGGATATATTTGTGTCTTATTCAAATAAAGAGTAACACATGTGAGGTTAAAAGTGGGTTTCTTGCCCGTGGAAGTTTCTAGTTCATGTCTTGTCAGACATGCATCAGGAGGCCCCAGGACCAGATCAAGATTATGAAGAATGGACTAAAAAGTCTACAAGCAGTACCACAAACAGCAGACAACTCCAAGGATAGCCCAAGAGCAGAACAGCATGACGAAGCAGATGTAACACAACTTATCCTAAAACACAGACGGGTCGAATAACCTCACAGGTGATCATATTACTAGAGAACCTGCAGCAGTCAAGCTACGGATGACTGGGAGGACAATGACAAGTTGCCGAAGAGACTTTTGTACAACAGATGATGCAAGAGACTTTGAGAGTGTGGCATGATGAGAATAAGACAGGCTGAGGAAAGAAAGAGACTTATGAACAATGATGAAAGAAGATGATTCGTGACACCGTAAGAATTGTGTAGGTGCTATTGATAAGAGCAGAGGGAATTCCACTGTTGTAGAGTAAAAATTCATACTCAACAGAGATCATTTTTCCCAATCTGTGTTTTTAAAAAACCCCAAAACCATCCAGTTTTTCTGTTTTTTTTTTTGTTAGTACATTTAAAAAAAACAAATTTTTTAGGTTTTTTCTTTTTTTAAATTCAAAATTTATGACACACTTACTGGATTCTGGATACAAAACCATATCATTAAAAAAACAAACCTTTTTCTTTGGTTATAATCGGACCTTCAGTGGGGTTGGTCGCATCAGCATTTCTTTTTGTAATCTATCCTTAAAAATCTTTTTAAGAAATGCAATTTGACCCACTGCTTTCGCCATGTTTACAAACATAATTCAACTGTTTTTAACTTTATACACACAAAATTTTGTATCTGAAATGTTTGCAAGTGTTCCTCTACCAATTAAAAGTTATTAAGATTGACCATTTTTTCAAATTTGGCTTTTTGAAGAAAGACTGAAATTGAATAGACATCAAACATAAATGATTCTTTCATGAAAGTTTAGTAGTTTGTCCAACCAATTGTGCACATTTTGTGCCATGTAACATGATTTTTTAAAGCGTAACTCCCAAGATATAGCATGAAATTTCAGAGTTTTGGTTAAAAACATTTTGTGCATTTTACAGGGGATGGTCTATTTAAGTAGATAAATTTTTCATCTTGAGAAATGGCCCTCACCCAAATCCCATCTGCAAAGTTACGTGCCAATATGTGACAGCTAGAAATGTATTTGTTTGTGAGTCCCTGAGGTTACTGGTGTAAAACTTAATATTGGTCGACCAAAATGGAGTTACACTTTCGCTCGCCTCCCTTCCAATACCTTTAGCCTTAGATTTCAACATCGTAAGAGAAAAGTAGCTTTCTAATACCAGAATTTTGACCCCTTCCGTGGTTCTGGATCCATCCTTTTTTGATGAGTTTTAGCGATCAGACCATGGACCTTTATAGAAATTTCTTTTAATGTGGTAAATATGCTTATCCACAGCGTACAAAGACTTGTAAAAAGAAACTCAGACTCTATGTTGTTACAACAAAATAAGATTATTTGCTAAATACCACATCCTCATAAAAAATCAAACTCAAAATAATATTTGGTTCATTTATCAATCATTCAACAAGAGATGCACATTGTTACTACTATTCCTCATGATTTTATACATTTAGACCTTTAAAAATTTGTTGGTTTGAGGGAACTCACCTACCCTAAGTTTTCGCTTTTCAATAGGATTGGGAAGCACCAAATTAACCCATTTTGGGTGTAATTTTGAAATATTGAACGCACATCTCCAAATACACTCATTGTTGTTTTACAGTTTTTTTTTTAGAAAAACAGGAAAAAATGTTCTACTGCCCTAGTTTTCCACCCTGTATAGGATGACTACATTACAATTTTATCAGTTCTGTTTTCCTGTCTGCCACGATTTAAGTCATAGCACCGAAGAGGTTGTAATACGCATTTGGAGGCAACTTGGTCAGGAATCCTAAATAGGATATGCCACAGGTCAGTTGCTATACACTGTTGTTGTTGTGCAAGGGAATAGATCACTGACCCCTACACAATATGCGGGCCTGCCGCACAGTTGAATATGTTAGCGAAACCACAGGAAGTTGGATTTTGTTTGGCCCTTCTTATCCAAGTTATAGGAATTTTGTACAAGGCCTTAAAATGTTTGTTTGCACTTTTCCGACCGACCCAAAAAAATCGGAATCACAGGTCCGGTTTTTTTTTTTTAAAATTTTCGGATATAGAAGAAAAAAAAATTACAATACAAATTAAGGGGGAATATACTTGAAGGGCTAAAAATGAATCCACAGATTTCAAATCCAGAAAAATTACCTTTCTATTGCTTTTTTGGTTTGACAAAAATCGGAGCTTTCCGTTCAAAAGTTATGTCAAAAATTGAACTTCGTGAATTGGAATTTCTAATTGTTTTTAACATCTTATGTCTTTTATTGTTTTTCAAGCTGCGATTTTAGTTTTTTTTCCACTTTAAAATTTAAAATCTTAGCTCAAAAATAATTTCCCCGTTAGCTCTAATTTTCACATTATCTTTTACTTTAGCACTCCTTTTTCTAATTCATAGTGAAATAAGATAGTGTTTCTAAAAATACAAAAAATTTAAAAACATGTTTCTAGACTAATACCTATATCTATAAAGTCAATTTTAACGATATGTAATCACTGCAAACAGGATTTCTCAAAAACGATTATCCTAGAGAGATGGGTAAAAAGCAAATTGATATATAACTACAACTTGGAATGACCGAGAATATTGCCATAGCCCCATGGGAACGTGTTTTAGGGGGGTCCTTGGTCACGGTGGAAAAATCATTATTGTTTTTTCTTCTTGATTAATATCCCCCTTAAAACAAGTTCCCATGGGCTAATGGCAATATTCTAGTTCCTTCCATATTGTAGTTATTTATCTCCAATTTGCTTTTTAATCCATCTCTCTACGATAAATCGTTTTTGAGAAATCCTTTTGCAGTTATTACATAACTCGTTAAAATTTACTTTTTAGATATATGCTTATGTCAGTCTAGAAACACTGTTTTCCTTAATTATTTTGTTAGTGTTTTAGGAACACTGTTTTACTTTCACCATGAATTAGAAAAGTAGTGCGTAAATTTGAAAAGATAATTGTGAAAATTAGAGTAAAGGGTATATTTCAATTTTTTTTTTTTTGGAGATATCGATTTGAAAGTGGAAAAATTTAAATATCGCAGCTTGAAAACAATAAATACCTAAGATGTTTAAAACAAAAGAAAACATAATTCCAATTCACGAGGGGAAAAAAAAGTTCAATTTTGACATAACTTTTGAACGGAAGTCCTGACTTTTGTCAAACAAAAAAGGCAATTGAAAGGTACATTTTTCCTTGATTTAAATGTTAGATTTCATTTTAGCCCGTCCCAATGATATATCCCCCGTAAACTACCTCAAATGGAATTTTAAATCAAATCCTTTATCCACCCATCCAAGCTCGGGGAAAACCAAATTCATCTCAAAACTTTAGAATTAAGCATTTTAGGTGGTTAACTATCTGTTAGTTTAGATGGACCATGTTTAAGTACTACACCAAAAAATTATATTTCAAATCTGGAAATCAACCTTTAAGTGCTGCAAATGGTGCCTTAAGGAGAGGGGGCCAGACAAAAAGATTTACAGGGGTCAATCTTTAAATTAATCCAGTCATGTTGGAAAAGCACACCACGTTATGTGTCTAGCCATAAGGATTCAAAAAAGGTATAGTTGTATATAACAACCTAAAGTTTAAGAGTTATAGGCTAAAACAGCAAACATCAATAAGGGTCAATTGCAGGGTACAAGGGTCAATTTTAAAGTAGCCTGCGATTGGATAAAAACAGGATGCAAATATCGGTGGAGTTCATAGGATTAAAATAAGGAATAGTTTTTTTAACTGTCTAAAATCATACAGTTTAGGAGGTAGGGGAAAGAGGAGGTAACGTCCATTTCCTTCAATGGGGCTTGATCTTGTTTACCCTACCTTTCTTAAGCTTTTGAGACATCAAAATATTTCATTATTTTTAATCTCTGAGCTCCACCAATAATTTGCACCATTTTGTATTCAAATCGGAGCAAACTTTTAATTTGAATTTTTTAAAAAAAGAAAAATTTTTGTTTTTGTTTACAAATGAATGAAATGACCCTGTTTCTTGATTTTGCTGTTTTTAGCCTATAACTGGGAACTTAGGCTATACAATGTTACAAAATATACCTTTTATGATTCCTTATGGTGAGGACATAATAAATGGTATACTTTTGATTGGATCCAATTTAAAAATTTGACCCTTGTACAATCTTTGTCTGGCACCTTCTCGTTAAAGGTCCAGGGCCAAAAGCTAATAGTCTCATCCCCAGGGACCAAGATTTTACCGAAGTGTCAAAAATGTGATATCAGAGAAAAGCTACTATTTTCATTTCCCTGGGGAATCTTAGGGCTAAAGATGTTTCGCTTGGATGTTATGAGCGAAATTGTGCCCTTTTGTCGACCAATTATTTTACACAGTACTCTGGGGATTACCAAAATTACGTTTTTAGCTCTTGCATCAAAAAGGGTTGAAATATCGGCGCGAAACTTACAGATGGGGTTGGGGTGAAGGCCATTCTTTCAAGATCAAAAAAATTCCAGACTTAAATCGGGCCTCCACCTTTAAGGACACCACTTGCGGCATTAGAAGTGGTTTTAGAGGGTTCCTGTCAGGCTGTCTACACATTTAATAACTCAAACCTTTGTTACCTGAGATGTGTTACAACTGTGTGCTGTTTTCACTTGGCGACTCGGACCCGCTCTCCATGTGTAGAGGTAAGTGGAATAGACTGACAAAGATATGTGCATACAATATTTGATCAAACCCATACAAAGTAAAAACATTTCATATACATGTTCCAAATTTTAACAGTTAACTGAAGATGAATACAGGTGGTCTGATATTTATATTTTTTATGGAGACCAACACAAAAACACCAACATGCAATTTTTTGAGCTGAAATTGATCCATTAGTTTGAATACCAGAAGCAAACCCTATATCCCACAATGACCCCACAAATCACGGGAACCCACACTATACACAGCAAAGTTAAAAAATCCGGTGATTTGTGTGGGACCATGTGGGGCAACAAAATCATATGGCACTTCTCAGTATGAGCTAGATGTATTGGGTCTATGATCCACAAGAGATTTCACTCTAAGCTACAAAATCAAAGTAGTTCTGCCCAAGGAAACGCCATAAATGAGATTTTGTTATCGAAGAAAGTTAATATTTTTTCTCTTTACCCCAGAGAAATTTAGAGCCCAGAAAATGTGTTCCTTTTCAATGTTATTCAAAACAGTCAATATCTCCAAATGTGGTTAAGCTATACCACATGAACACAATGCCTGTCCTTATTAGCCACTTTAGGCACATGATTTGCTGTACTATCCAAATGACTGGACGATTTAACTTCATGTTTGTATGGTCCAAAGTTGTGGGAAAATATCGATATCCCCAAAAAATAAAATTGGATGATTTTCAACAATATTTAATGCGCTCATCCAATTGTATATCAAAATTTGTAATCGGATGTTTTGGCAATATGTTTCCTGCGACCCCCTTGGTTGGGATCACCCACCTTTAATTGGACATATATACACATTTACATGAACTGAGCTTGTATGATTTGGGTATCCTGAAAACCAGGGGTATATTTCTAAATACACTGATTATGTTGTGCGCAACAAATAATAATTTAAAAGGAAATTAAGCTGATGTCTTTGTCATAGAGAGAATTACAGTTCAATAAAAAAATACCTTTATTCTGTATCTCATTGCCGTAAAAATAAATACATATCATGAAAATTTCTATTTCAGAAATTTCATGGTGAGATATAGGTTAGTTCCACACTAGCAGAAGGACACTCAGACCCTGATTTGGGATTCAAAAAAGACGAATTTTTATTTATTACAATGTCTATAATACTCCATAATTCTATGCATGCTACTAGTTTTTAACAAACATTAGCATGATAGAATCTATGGGAGTAGATTGACATTACAATAAATCTTTTGTTTTGCACTGGTTTGAAAGTCCCAAAAGGGTCTAAATGTCCTTAATATTATGGAACTGCCCGATTACAAGATCCATACATAAAGATGACATTTTTGTATATTAATGAAATAATTAAAAGAAAGACTGCAAGAAGTACGGTCTTTTGTGATTTCTTATTTTGATGTAGGGATTACAAGATTTAATATTAGAGAGATCAGAATAAACATTTTGTAATACTTTGGACACAGTACAAAGCCTGAAAGTCAATGAACCTTGCGTGGAAACACTGATGAAAGGAACGAGTATTGTCTCATCATGATTGCTCTTACGTGTGTGGACACCCTTATCAGAGGTTCGAGGATCAGAAAATGTGGGCCTGGACAAAGACTTGTGTGGGTAATGTGTACTGCACAATGTACTGTTACATTAAAGCAGCTGGATTTCAGTCTTCCATATTTTCTGTGCTATATAGGAGTTCATATAGTAGATATGCAATAGATTTGCTACCTTTTATTTGGCTACAGGAATAACTTAAAATGAAAACAAAAGGTGATTTGTATATGCATATCAAAGAAAAATGGGCTGAATTTTGTATTTGCTGCCTATAGCAAATTAGAAATTTCACAATTTTTGTACCTAAGAAACAGCATAATCCTTTCAGATGGGGATATTTTTGATAGGAAGCTTTACACCAGGCAAAAATGGGAATTTTAATATTTTTAGGACACTTGTTATTGGAAATCTCTCATTGACATTTTTGAAGTGATATGGAGTCCACAGAAATGGTGCAAATTAACCCAAAAATGAGCCAGATTTACCACTTTGACATTTTTGCCAATACTACTGCTAGTACACCTGCACTTAATGATCCTGCATAAATTCTATCCAAAATCAATCTCAGCTTCATAAAATGTACCTAAATGCAAAGGTCAACCAGATTTTGCAATGGTTATGGATGACTTTTGTAAGACCACTCCTATTGCAAAAAGACCCCCCTCACTGCACCCAGCAAATATTCTGAAGCCATTTGAAAGTTGCAAGGTTAACTAGAATTTCAGTTCTTGGCTTTTGCGCTCGAAAAGAATATAAGCTGTGGGCTGCCCAGTCTATCTTACAAATTGACCTCACACATGACCTTTGACCTCATCAACAAATGAGGACTCCGATGTTACGACTCAAGTTAGAGCAACTTTTCAAATGGAGGTCAATTTTACATTTTTAGCCTATTTTTCAACTTGACCTCACATGACCTTGGCACATGACCTTTGACCACTTTTTGGGAAAGTGGCGTGGTCTAGCGGTTAGCAAGCTTACCTCTGGAGCAAAGGGTCCTCGGTTCGAATCTCAGTGGGACCACTTGCTGGATTTAATTCGGCAACTCAATTTGGGATTTAATTTGTATAACAGATATTGATTAAAACCGGAATACCACTTTCTCCATGGTTCATTTGAATAGGCAAAGGAACCATGAAAGCTTGCACTCCCATCCGGTGTGTTTCATGTAGTGTGTTTGAATGTTGCAATATGGCACTGTTTAAGCTGCTGCCTCCAAGTTGCATTGTTTCTGTCTAGTAAATTATTAAGTTGTAATAAAGTCTCTAGCAATTTGGCCTACAGGCCACGATTTGAGATTAAAATAAACCTTGATTATTATCATTATTATTACCTCATCAACATATGAGGGATCCCATGGTGCACCTATGACACAAGTTTGGTTCCAATTGAACTTCAACTTTTCAATTGAGGTCAATTTAAAAAAAACATTTTAGTGACACATACATACACACACACACACAACAGACTGCAAAGTGGTCCTGCCAGCTATAGCTGGCGGCCCACAACTATAATCGTATTCTTTAATTCTGGGACATGGCGTACGCACAGAGAGCTTGATACAAGCGTTCATGCATTCAACTTACGCACGACTACGCCCTACTGCACCCTGCAATTATACGCGCTATATTGCCGTTGTCAAGGGCACTGGAACATACGCTTCCGAGGTAAGGATACACACATACGCGGTGTTTTGTTCGTTCGTGTCCCAGAATTAATGAATACGATTATAGCATGGACAATTCCCCAGATGACCCCAGCTTTTGAAAAATCAATGCTGGAAGAACCGATATAACAATGAATATTGTGCAAGTTGCATGAAAATCCGTCTCATGGATTGTTGGAAATAACTAGTTAACCGTATGTTGTCAGATTGACTTCACCATAGAAAAAGCCAGATTTAATTTTGGTCTTTTAAAAATTCACCAAAAATTAGATGCAGCTAGCATCCCAGTGGTAAAATCTGTCAATTTTCATGGAGGGATATTCCTATTAAAACTAAATTAAAGACCATCTCTTGAATGAATAGCTGGTTGTTAAGACAATGCAAGATGATCTTACAGGCTATTCATACAACATTTCCATGCATTCTTAACTAAATTTTATCAAACCACTGCACAATTTATTTTACTGTTGCTATGTACATTTTTCAAGTGGATGAAACCAGAATAATTTTCTTTTCCCAATAATTAAAAATCTAAAACTACTCATAATTTAATTATGAACATGGATGATTACGTCCAAAATCATACCATCTATATGGTCATATCATTGTAGGTAACTTATTACTTTATTTTGTATTTTAATACACAAGTCTTAAATTTACATTAATAAAACTTGATTGACTTGATTTTCAAGAACATTGAGTAATGGTTATGGAATGTTCTACGACATAAAATTTCAATTAAAAATACCAAATAGCTTTTCAAAGATATATATTAAACCTTTTTACAAAATATATTATCCCCATACAGGTGATGATATACGCTTCTCCTCTCTAATTAACCAATAATTTATAACTGAGGTACTTGACATTATAGAAACCATATATCTCAATGAATGCCCCATTCTGATGTGTAATATACTTCAAAGCCAGTCTCAATGCTGCTGTACTGAAAATCAAATACCCTGGATGTCACTTTAGAAACAATATTATATAACACAACAGTCAAAAACTCACAATGGATGTTAAGCAATGTATGTTCCTAAACGGTTTGTCATCAATGTATATTCAATGTATGTTCATCAAGTATGTTCATACACGTTGTCCTCAATGTATATTCAATTGTATGTTATATCAAACCGTTAATACGATTCTGAACAGCATTTTTTGATGTGCTTGAAAAATGTGCTTTTTCTTTAGTCAGTATTTGAGAGCAAATGAAGGACTTTTGAACCTGGGGTAGTCCTTTTACTTTTACAAGTTAAAGGGGCCATTTAGTGAATCCAAGGGCCATCGTTCCCCCCGATCTGTGGCCTAAGTATAGATAGGGTGCCAAAGCCGCGTTCATATTCAATCTGATCTAGAGAACATTCGCCAATTTGGTATTTCCTGTCCGTAAACGACAAAAAGTTCACAACAACAGTGGCTATGGGGTTGTGTGAAACGAAACATTCGTTCATAACCTCAAACACAGTCAGATCAAACTGAATTCAGGAAAGAGCCTTCGTTTCGTGAAGATATCTAGTGAAACCATGCTGGGATCACAAGGCACCTTTAACGTTTTATTTCAACCATACTTTGAAAAAGTGTGATTATAGATATGAAAAATAAGATATTAAGATAGGGTAGGGGTAGGGTTTTGGCATTTTTTTTGTACAATTAGCTTACATGTGATAATCAACTGAATAGTAAAGTGATTCTGCTCTTAAGTCAAAATCTGCCATTTATGATGAGTTGTCCATGTCTGTACGGACTTTAGCAAGGCAGCTCAATTCGAAAAATGAATAACTCTACAGTTGATTCAGTCGATCAGTGATATTATGTGGATGGTGATGTTCTTTGGAAGACAAATCTAATCTTGATTAAAAGACTTGAATAATTGATTAGAGCTCTTTGTTGAAGCAGAAATAGATATAACATATTTATTCTATCCACCAATTTTCTATATTATAGTTTAAGTGCAAGAAGGGTTGTTAAGTGAATAGCTGCCAATAGTCAAATTACCATCAAACATGCTATTATGCCAAGTCTGTGGTCAGTGGCTTTGATGTGAAATGGTCTTCAGGCAACTCTTCAAGAAGAGTTAGCCTAATACATGGCAGCACACAGATTATCACAATGGCGCTATTGCAATTACGATCTTCGTACACTCACATGATGTATGAAAATGAAATGAGTGAGAAAAAATCACTGGAGCAGTTCTACGTATTGAAGAATCTC
>JAMKCH010045872.1:0-37642 GCA_023653785.1 Ophioderma brevispina | reverse complement strand
GAGTTCCCCCTGGGTATAAGGGCGCAGAATTATGCCTCCTCACAAATACTGATGAGTTATGGTCCTTTGAATGATTTCACGGCATATTGGGTTTTAGGGTGGCCATATTGGACTTTGATGTAATGTTGTGACAAAATCACGTCAATCACCGATCCAAAAGATTCCTCGTGCTTTAAAACCTGCTCTAGTGCATAAAATTATGTCCATTTGAATGATTTGAGAGTGGATATAGTCAGGAGAAATTGTGGGCACAGGTGGAAATGAGTACAAGAACTTTTTTCTATTGATCGATTTTTGGTAAAAGAAAACAATGATGAACCTAAGCTAATCATTTCTGGAGGGGTGCAAAATTTCGTGCAGTGCATTTTCTAGAATCCAATATTGCCGCTATCACTCTCAAAGTCATCAAATGCCATTAAGATTTATGCAATAGATCCAGGTTTTAAAGCACAAGAATCCTTTTGGACGGTTATTGACGTGATTTTGATCACATCAACATTAACCACCAATCCAATAGGGCCAACCTAAAGCCCATAATGCCCCGCCATTATTCCATTGACCATAACCTCAGGTATTGTTGATGGAGGCAATTCTTTCGCTCTAGAACCCAGTTAGAAACTCTAGCTTCCATCCAAGTGTGTTAACAAGCTTACGGATCAAGATGGCAGTCAATATACTCCTTTTAAGATCTTGAAAACCTACCAATTGTCATATATCTCATAATATATTTGACCTCAATTTTGAATTTAAGCATGTTGTCAAAACAAATATAGCAGATACGAGTATTCATGTCCAAAGACATACATCTCATACTTTAATTTAAAAAACTTTACTAACTCATTTTGGGTGTTTAACTAAATACAATACAGATGTATCGTAATTTATAGGTAAAAAATGTAGCCACATTGGCCCACCATCTTACATTTTTTGCATGTTAAGAAAAATAAAATTCCGATAAGAATGGCCAACTGCTCAGATACTTCCCCCATACCTTAATTTACACCTTTATAGAATATGTGTTGATGTACCTGGCATATATACACATATATTTAGGTTTTTACTATTTTCAAAGGCGGCTGTATTGGGCCTGCCATCTTTAATTTCAAAAAACGTCCCATTACAGAGAATTCTAGTTAATGTTTCTGGTGATCTAATACATTATATCTCATAAAGTGTAAAGCATAAAGCATGCACATACACTCTGGAATCAAGCCTCTAACTGTCAAAATGTGGCAGAACACTTGACGGGTCCGGATGCGTTTTGAAATGCATTCTAGAGGTTTAAAATAACACTTGCAAGTGTGATCAATTGTAACAGATTTTGAACACTTGCAGAACACGTTTTGTTGTTCAGTAATTATTGTTTCCAGGTAGCCGTAATTGTAATTGAGAGTTAAGATAATTAAAAATTAATGATTCTGGAGCACTATTAATGACTTTTGAGAAGCCATATTGGATTTTTTTGTGGCCATGTAATGATTAACATTACATACCAACACTTTCTCGTGCTTAAAAACAAACCGGAGTACCGAGATGTTGTCTCTCATCCGGATACTTACGGGAGGGTTTAGTGATTTGGACATGGTAGCAGCCATATTGGATTTTCAAAAATGCACGGAACAAAGTTGCACACCTCCAAAAATTATTGGCTTAGGTGCCCTAATGAACTAAAATCTATCAATAGAAAGTCTGTACTCCATTTCCATTCCTTCAGGCTGTGTGCCCAAGGGGACTTCCACTCTGACTAATAGCGGCCATATGGATTTCTAGAAAATGCCATAGGCACGAATTTTGAAACCACCCTCAAAGAAATTATTAGATTAGGTCCATCCAATTGACAAAAAATCGATCAATAGATTTCCTTCCTGACATCGGGCCCTCGTGCTCCTCTGGGCCCTAAAGGATAGCAGACGACCGCCATTCACTTTTCCATCGGTAATAGTGGTTACATAAACGTATAAAATAGAGACGAAACACAAGTGTTATCGTCTGTATCTTCATGCACCCTTGGTTGTTGCAATTTTTACTTGTGCCGTTATGTGATGTTAGTGGCGATCTGATTTTAAAAAAGGGTGATACGCTTACTTTTTCGTAAATGATTATGCCCAGAATAGATTGTCAATTTATTGTTTTAATGTCCACACCATCATCATAACCCGTATTTTACTTGGGGTTACCTCTCATTGTCATTTTCCACAGAAAATAGGGGACATCAAATTTTGCACTGAGAAAAAGGTAGGACATCTATTTCAGTGCGTGTTTTACCTTAAATGATGATATTGCCAAAAATTACCCAAAAAAAGCAGTTTTAGGATCTATTACTGGCAGAATATTGTTAAAAGTGTCTATGAATTATTCTTGGGTGGGAACAGGCGTCCCTATACCATCAACGTTGATGGGCAACCCTCGGAACTTCACCTTTAAATTTAGGTTTTAACCGGTGAGTCAACAATCTTCAGGGTTTATTATGAGATCTAACATTAAAATTGACAAATTGGAAGCAGAAAACTGTAAAATACCCAGTAGTTAGGTAATAATAACCCCCCAATATGAAAAGGAGTAGTATTTTATAAAGAGGACCGGTGATCATGCTCCGTATTATTACGTTCTTTGTAAACTTACCGGTTTTAATGTAAATATGAACTATTAAAACTCGTTTAAACTTCTAAACCATTCATGTGTTAAATTAACCTAGTTAAGGCGTCAAAAAAATAAAAAAATCTTATTTTCCCTTTTTAATTTTAATGAATAGTTGTAGAACTCGATTCCTGCTTTTTATTTTGTTAGTTTAATTATTAATTGGAAAGAAAGTAGTTCAAAAATTATTAAAGGGCTATTCTACAAACAAATTGGTACCATTCCAACTCAGATAATTAAAAAAATTAACGTTGATTTGATTCAAAGCTGCTTTATATTATTCGTTTTGATAAGTCAACATGGTTGAAGATACTGATCCAAATGAATGAAAATTTACTAAACACAATTACCTCATCATTTTATATAGCAGACCATTGAATGTATGATTGGATACGTGTACATATTTCGAAGGGTTTTAGGCAAGGGGGTGAAACCCATGCAAAACAACCAGTAGTCCGTGGCTGGGCGCTGACATTTTGAATATGGCACGGAATTTTATTAATATGTAGTTTGGGTGGACTTTTTAACACCCAGAATGTCAATTCGATAACCAAAACCAATTCCGCCAAAAATATCAGTTGTTGGATGTTGGGTGCTAATGGGGTGGTAAAATGTGGTCCTACCCATGGACACAAAACGAATTGAACTGGACAGTCCAGTTCGTCTTGATTTAAAAAACGCCCTCAATGAATTACATCTTTTTCAACCTAAGCACCTAAGCAAGTGAGTATCTGAGCACAATGTCCAGGTGCACTATTATACACCTGGGCCACCTCAAAACAATAAATCCAATTGATCACGTTACCGATTAGTGGATATGCCAAAGCGGCACCCACAGTATGTGGAAGAAGCGGAGGCACCCATTGCTTTTCTATTGTTGTTACTCTATGTTTTCTTTGTGGTCGGCAAAAAACATGCGAGGACGGTGTATTTCTAAAAAGAGTACGTAACGGTTTGCCTCTATGCTATCTATATAGAACCTCTTGGGTTTTAGGAGTTGCGGATATGGGGGTCCGTTCGCGAACCTATGCGTAACCCTAGTGTATACTAACTCATGAGTATGTCCACTTTTGATAAGACCTTTTCATACCATTCACACAGTGGCTTGGAGTTAAGTTGATCCACTAAGGATGGCATAGTCTGCCACGTAGATTAACGAATGAGTTTCGGCGGATGAAAACCCATGGTTTGTATAGGTTTAGCTTTAGAATAGGTTAGGGTTGGAGCATGGGAGGTAGGAGAGAAGGAGCAAAGGCTCTCCCAAATACCTTTGAACGATGATCGTCGCCGCGGCTCGTAAAACAGGCCGTAAAAACAACTATTGTATTGGAAACAATACAACAAAAACGAGATCAACTACTGTGATGCTGATTGCATGGGCAATTCAAAAACGTGCATCGCTTACATAGTTAAGCAGATAAGCGGAACATTATATTGTAAGCATGTGCATTCTTTATAAATTAAGCATGAAAACTTGGATAAATGTTTTACAATTAAAATACTGATTATTATTTTTTAGGACATGGAAAAAAAACCCCGTTCACCGTCATCCTCTTCGAAGGTAAAAACAAGGTACTTTGGTTGTAATATTCAGACCGCCAAATATGAGGCGTCATAATGTTATTCCTAATTGAAGTGATGGATTGCGTTGATAGCTGTTCCGACGATGGTTGTTGTATACCTTGTATTCCTTTCTAGTTTTACTCGTACTTTTCAGTTTTATTTAAAAACTTGAATGTTTTTGTAACGCCCGCTTTCTTAATTTCAGTCACCGACATACGCTTGGAGTACCACGCTACAAACCAAGTCGCGCCCGTATCTCAAACCCCATTAATGGACAGCACACACTGGGACAGTGCCCCCGACCCAGTTGCCCGTTTCAAATTTGTCCCGGCACGTTGGGCCCACCTTTTAGTGAAATATGGAACCTTGGGGTGATTAACTAAATGGATGTCCCATTTGCCCATTATTTACCAAACAACATCGTAATGTACATCGAATGCAATGTGATGCACATGCATTCAGCATTTACCATGGATCTCGGTAGTACGTTGTTTTGACCAGGTTAATTTAAAATCTATTTTATCTTCTATTTGAGAGATATTTCATGTTTTAGGATAATTTTAACAGGATGAATATACAAGTGAGAGCAGTGTGGCGCAACGGAATAAGAGCCGGACTCATGATCTAAGTTCTGGAGTTACGAGCCCCCGCTTGAAGTCAACGTGTTGGGCCTGGGCAAGTTTACTTAGTATCAATTGCCTCGTCCACCCAAGCGAAATATGGGGAGATGTTATGGGTGCTATTACAATCGAAAGTGCGGATAAGAGTTGTGCGCCTAGGCCAGCAAGCCACCTAGGATGAAGCGCAATGCTGTGGGACGATTCCTTGATGGCCGGGCGGTATAAATTAATGGGCAACGAGCCTTGAGCAAACCCCGTAGGGTGGATATGTTGCGCGTTATAAATCGGAAATTAGTATATTATGAATAAAAAGTCTGTATCAAGGGAGCAATTCAGCAGGACGTCGGCGTAGGGCAGGCTGCCCCTATATCATTATTTTTGCCATTGTGGTTTTCAACACATCGTGGTGGCCAAGGGGGCTGCGGGCAACATTTCAAAGCAAGTCGGATCTGTCGGGATGAAAGAAGGGGATTTCACATATTAAACTTTACTTGAAGCATATTTTTATTGGAGGGGGAGCAAAGCACCCAATAAAAGCAAAAACTCAATCATTTAAGATGGCTCCTGAACATGGGTAGCACCAAGAAATGGGGTTTTGGAGTATCGAGGCAATGAATGGCACCATTTTTTGAAGTGAGGTTATGTCCCTGGATCTTCTTCAATGGAAATGTTCATGGTTATGTTTAATGTATAAGTCTTAAAGAGATAAGAGGGACATCTCCAGCAAAATATGCCCCCGTCCCCTAATTTTTGTAACAATTTAACCAATTATTAAATCAAAAAAAAAACCTTGGAGGGGACCAAATAAGCCGTAAAAAAAGCCATTCTTCATGTAATAATATGCTTATGTATTTTTTGTTTGTTGCATTTGGACAGATATCCGAGTGCTTGTTTATGGGGCAAATTCAGGACAGAAGGGGAGTTCAAAAAACTTAGGTTTTGTTGTTGTTTCGTTGTTCAATAAAACCTAAAATATGTCCGCGGTTGATTATTCTTACAACAAAGCGCAAGTTATTACCATTTGTATTTCCTCAGAAAATCTCCTATTGTACCTTTAAAAATGAAGAAGACCCCGTCTTTGATTAAGTCGGAAAATGTATGCAAAAAAAAATAGATCCATGAGAATTTTATAATGTGTTAGAGGTATGCAAAACCTTATTATGCATGTTTTATGTTATTTTGACCTCAATTGACCTTTGTGACCTCTAGGTGACATTGGAAAAACTGAACCTGTGCAGGTGGTTCCATATCCCAATTGTTTTCCATTTTTAAATTCTCTACCCTCTCTGCCCCCAAATTTGACTACTTTTATAACAAAAAATGCACAATTTTTACACTTATGCTTAAACTAACATTACAATTCTGTGGTAAGTAAAAATATGACCAAACGTCGGGACCAAATGAGAAAAAAACGGGCAAACTTCGGGCACTGTTTAAGGGTTGGTGTCCTGTTTAAGTAGGGCATTTTTTCTTCCCCAATTCAAGAGTTACACTTTCGTCTCCAAAATATCATACTTTAAAGAAAGACGCACGTTTTAACAACATTCCAAGTTTTCAAAAAAAACTAAAATCACAATTGTAACTTCATCTTAGGAACATGCTATTTTCGATTTTTTGGGACTGGAATACTCAGAATTTCGGCTGGCGTTAATCGACGCAATCTCCTTGTTTTCGCTCACAAAACTGATAAACAACCACTGCGCATAGGGGATATACCTTTCTGCGCCACAGGGTATATATTGTTTCAAAAAACTTGGAGCGTTGCCACGATCCTGCCGGCGATGATCATGGAACATGAAGAGTAATCCCGACGAGAAAGCGGCCTTTGTGGGGGGACTGATGCTTTTTGTTTTACATGAGTTGCCCAAGTGAAATTAATTGGATAATCGGCGTTGCGTAAGGCAATTAGGGAAGAGCTTTATCCTTCTCTCCTACCTTCATGGTCCAAACCTTGGACAAGGAACGGCTAAAGATAGAAGCATGTGTGGAACACACTTCTAGGGAGGGCGTTCCTCTATGTGAGTGATAAAGCCCTGGGAATATGGATTATGGATAAACTTGATGCTAGACTTGAAAATGTGATTTTGTAAGCCGCATCGATGTTGGGCTCTACAGTCGTAACGTGCCCAGATGGAAAATGGTGTGCCACTTTATGTTGAAGCGGTTTCTAGATCAAAAAATTTTGCGTAGTTACGAAAATAACAGGTTCGGGTTTTGAGGGTGAAAGGTGCCCAAATTGCATTCTCGGGGGTGCTCTTTACAAGGGGTCCGAAATTAGGTTGAGCGTATTCCAAGTGTAAATTTTTATGGTGATATTAGGATCCAAGTTATATGTTTGTTTTGGGGCATGACGAAGTCAATGAGTGATCCTTTACATATCCAATATGGCTGCCTATAGTCCCGCCATCCTTTGGGAGTCAGAGCTTCAAACTATTAACCACGGGCCCCGGAAGATGCTGGCGGCCCCCCGTGAACGGTGGTCTTTTCTTTGTAAGTTGCAGGTTTCCCTGAAGCGTCGGCAGCAGCGTCCTGTGGCGTACCGGCTTGCGCCTGTCATTCTAATAATTACCTGATAGTGGATGTAGGAGATCAGGCTGAGGGTCAAACTCCCCTTGGAGTTCACCACTTTATCCAGTATAAATATTGATACATAGTTAGGCAAAGTTACGATAGATACCCTTCCTACTACTATTACTAGTGCCGGGAAGATAAGTGCGTTATGGCACGATCTCGAAGACTTTCCTCCTTCTATGTCTAGAATAAGGGCATGGCAACTCTAAAAGCGGGCTCATACTGGGTGATCTACACCTCTCTGTCATTTTCAGAGATAACCCTGCTACTGGTAATCATCAGCGTAACCTGTCCACCTGTTTGGCGGGGCTCTTCCGTTACTTCTCCGTCGCTTACATCCGATCTAACAATCTCTATCTCTTCAAAGTTCTTTTCAACTTTCCCTTATGGCACTTGTTATTTATCAGTCTCGGGCCTAGTATTAAAACCTTGGGGAGTTAACCCAACTCGTCTTTGGACTGCGTTCCCAACACCCGCTCTTGAACGGCCTAGGGCACGGCGACAGGCGCCTCCCGTGGGCCTACAGCCACTCTATGGATACAGGTTCGTTCATACTACACTGGCAACGTTGTTGCGGTCAGTTGCGTACTCGAATTAAGTCATTACATAGTGTCCATGCCGCTTACCGCTTGCCTCTCTGATGATCATCATTTACGTCCCACGCAATCATTCAGAATCGCTAGCGGTGACCCAATCGGCAAAGCGTCAAGCCGATAAATTGATCTCCATGCGCTCGGGCTGGCCGCTTTTCTCCCAAAGGCGCAAATCGCATTGAGTTTACTTTTTGATTTCAACTAGAGCGGTGCCGCGCTATGACGTAGTTCAAGCGATAGCACCGCTTGACTAAGAGCTCATCCTGCCAAGCGGCGTACAACCAAGCGCCTTGCCGCTGAGCGGCAAGCGCAATGACCCTAGTAATGACCTTAGTTCGCTGCCGTTATACTGCCTTGCGTTAAATGCAATCGAGTTAATTATTTTAACTGCACTGCAGCAGGTTGCGTTGAGTTGCTGCAGCCAGTGATCGATCTATCGGCACTGCACTGCAATGCAGCGAGGTATGAACGAACCTTAGAGCCTCATTAAGTGTTTGGGTCTATACGCCTGGTTGCATCGTTTCAAGCCCCCAAATCCGCTGAAATGCCTTCCGCAACCTGAAGTGTTGATTGCCCACGCTTACATGCCGCAACTCACGTCTTGCGTAGTAATCGTTTTTTACGAAAATACAGGTCGGGTTTTGGGATGAAAGGTGGCCCAAATGCATTTCTCGGGGTGCTCGCCTACAAGGGGGTCCGAATTGGTTGAGCGGTATTCCATGTAATTATGTGATATTAGTATCACTTATATGTTTTTGAGCATGACAAGTCAATGAGATACCTTTAAAAGCCAATATGACTGCCCTTTAAAACCTACAAATTAAAAAAAATGGCGGCCAAAATGGCGCATTTTAAATAAATAATGTCGACCACCTATTCCAAAAATCCAAATCAATGATCTTGTGTAGTTTTAACATATGTTTTGACAACGAAGATCCATTAACTTCTTTCACAAAATTCAAAATGGCTGCTTTCAAGGTTAGAAAGCCAAATGGCGGCCCCAAAATTGGGTCAAATAGCGGTCAAAATGACGTATTAAACGTTGTCTAAGTCAAACTAACAATGATATTAGTTATCTAAGTGTTATTTTTGGAGAAAAGCAAATCCATGAGACATTGGAAACCCAAACTGGTTTCAATTTTTCATAAATATTCAAAAATGGGTCGCCAAAAATAATACGCGGAATTTTTTTTATAAATAGGGGAGCTGAATTTGGACTGTAATTTATTACTTTGAGCTTTTAAAACTGTGGTTTTGTTCAAACATAGAAACAGTGTCACATGGGTAAATGTTTCGTACAATATTTGAAATTATCTTGCAAGGGGGTCCGAAATTCGGTTGAGCGTATTCAAAGTGCAATTATGGTGATATATATCAAATTAATTGTTTTTTGGGGGCATGACAAGTCAATGAATAACCTTTAAAATAATCCAATATGCTGCCTATAAGTCCGCCATCATTTTGGAGGTCAGAGCTGCAAATCCTATGACCCGGCCCGGCGATGCTGTCGGCCCGTGACGGGTTTCTTTTCTTTGTAGTTGCAGGTTTCCTTCCCTGAACGTCTGCAGCAACGTCCGTGGCGTACCGCGGGCCCCTTGTCATTCTATATCATGACCGATATGGTATGAGAGATCTGCTGAGGGTCCAACTCCCCTTAGATTCACCACTTTTCCAGTATAAATATGATAATCGTAGCCAATTACGATAGATAACCTGCTAACTACTAGTGTATGCCTGGAAGATAAGTGCGTTATGCACTAATCTCGAAGACTTTCCTCTTCTAGAATAAGAGCATGCACCTCTAAAAGCAGGGCTCATCTGATGATCTACACCTCTCTGTCATTTTCAGAGATAACCCTGCTACTGGTATCAGCGTAACCTGTACACCTGTTGCGGGGCGCTTTCCGTGTTAACTTCTCAGTAAGCTTTACATCCTATCGACCAATCTCTCAAAGTTCTTTTCCAACTTTCCCTTAGAACTGTTATTTATCAGTCTCGTGCCTAGTATAAGCCTTGGAGGGAGTTACCAAACCACTCGTCCTTTGGACTGCATCCAAAACAACCCAACTCTTGAAAGCCTAATGCCACCGGCGACAGGCGCCTACGTGGGCCTACACACCTTTGGTAAAGGTTCGTTCATACTACGCACTGCAAACTTGCGTTTGCGGTAATTGCAGTACTCGAATAAGGTATTACAACATAGTGTCATGATTCCGCTTAGCTTACACCGCTTTGCCGCTCTGATGATCATCATTTCCGTCCCTACTCAATCATGTCAGAATCTCTAGCGGTGACCCAAGCGGCAAGGTCAAGCCGATAAAGCGATCTCCCTGCCGCTCGGGCTGCCGCTTTCCCCAAAGCGGCAAATCGGCATTGAGTTGACTTGATTTCAACTTTAGAGCGGTGCCGCTCGAATGACGTAGTTCAGCGATATCACCGCTTGACGATACTAGCTCAAATCCTGCAAGGCGGCGTACACCAGCGCCTTGCCGCTGAGGCGGCAAGCGGCATGACACTATGTAATGACCTTTAGGTCGCTGTCCAGTAACTGCCATTGCCGTTGACTGCAATCGATTTAAATTATTTTTAACTGAAGCCTGGCAGTCAGTTGCGTTGAGTTGCTGAGCCAGTTGATCGATATATGGCCCCCCCCCCCATGCAGCAGTGCACAGGCATCGGGTATTAACGAGCCTTAAGAGCCGTCCTACGGAGTTTTGGTCATATAACGCCTTTTGGCATCGTTTCATCAAGCCCCAATCCACTGAAATGGCTTCCGCAACCTGAAGCGGTCGAATGCCCCGCGCTTACAGGCAGCACTCACGTCTTGCGTAGTACGCGTTTTTTAACGCAAAATAAAAACATTCTTTAATCCCGAACGCGCAAGCGGATGGGTGCATAATATTTTGGCTTTTTTACCGGTGTGAAAAGTAATTATAGTTCGGCGGGAGCCACAGTCCGAACTCCATACACTACAACGGAATAAAGCGTGAAACTAATGTTGGGTGTAGAGTCAACTGAACCTGGGGTTAAACGCACTTTGCATGTCGCAAGGTTCCATTTTTTTTCAAATAAAAATAAGGATTTGGGTGTTTCTTCTCAATTTTCCAAAAAAAAGAGAAAAAAAAATGATCTCGTGGACCCCATATTTTTGGGTTTTTCATTAGAAGCCCGATGAGTTTGCTCAACCTATATAAAAAAATTACTGCAAACATTTCGAGCTAAACTTTTGCATACACATAATGTTCATTAAAAAAAGTGAATGTTTTTCCATAGACATTATTTAATTTGGCGAAATTTTTATAATTGTGTTTTATCTCAAAGCTGACCTCGGTGACCCCCGATTTTTTGTTTTATGTGTTGATTCATAGTGATAACATATTGATGCGAAGTTTAAGAGAAAATTTGGCGGAAATAGATAACCCAACCCCATAGACTTGCGTAAAAATGGTGCCTATTCATTATTTTTTTATTGTTTGGTAATTCGTACTTTATAATCAATAAAGAAAAAGCTTTAGCTTCTTAATGTTCTTGAATTGAAATGTTTTGCTGCTTCTTGTGGGGGGGACGGTTGGCCCCTTCGAATCGTTGTGGCCTTCCCCCCAATAGAGTTATTTTTATGTGAAATATTCCTGTTAAGGGGGCTGTTAAGTCGGGAACTTAGTCAATGGCCAGTTTTTAGGGTTTTTTTTTTTTCATGTTTAATGGCATTAACATGTTTTCTTTCCATATATTTTAACAGAATCTATATATTTTTTTTTCCATCATATTTTTGTTCATTTTATTTACTTTACTATTTTCACATTTTTTGACCAACCAATCAAGGAGCTGACTGCAAAAGGGCGGGTATTTTCGCGTCCTTACGCAATACGCATCTGTGCTATTTCGGCGCGCGCGAGCAAACGTTTGAATTAGGAGCACACAAGAAACGCCTTGATACGATCGATTCGATGACGAATACCCATGGTAACTTTTATGCCAATTGTTAAAATGTTTTGCCCACGTGAGTTGCTTTTTGCCACATAATGGGAATTTTATTTCACGATTTGAGCCTCATAAATTGTAGAATTTTGAATCATAAAATCCTGATGAAGTAATTTGACCTGGTGCAGAAGGCGTGGTTGTACGAATAAGAGATGAAACGCCTGTGTTTTGGAATAAGACTATTTTTGGTAGGGAAACGGGACAATATTTGGACAAAATGGGCGATTTTCCCTCTGTGTTTACACTTTCGCGATATTCGTTGGTTTTCGATTCCCAGTTACCTTCGAAATCCTATCAAGCAACAGGTAAGAGAAATGAAAATGCAATCGTATAGGCATATTCAAAATGAGGGTGCGTATTTTTTATTTTTACTTTTTTTTAAAAAATCGTGATTTAATGTCAACCTTTGAACATCCTGGCGTTGTTCCCAAATTGTAACACGCGGATTTTGGCCTTTTTTGGCAAATAATATTGCAGAATTTGAAAAAAAGGGGAATACAGACCTTAGAACTATGACTCTGGAATCAAAAACGAAAAGCAGATTTTTTATAACATTCTATATTTTTTATAGGCACAAAAAAATGAGTGAAAAATCATCAATTTTTTTTTATGATATTCTTCTAAAAAAATAGTATTTGGAGGAAAATATTATCATATTTGGATTCCTTACACTTATCTTAAAGCAGCATGCGTTTCAACAAAAGTACACAAACCATTCATAACAATATTTTTTTTTTTTTTTTGTAAGTAATGGAAATATGAGAAGTTCGCTATTGTATTAAAAGATTTGTATATTTTCTGATCGTTGTACACCTTATGTATATTGTCACAAAATAATAAAGCAATGTAATTTCAAATATGTAAGAAACTTACCTTACCCACCCCTTTGAATATGTTACAGACGTTTGAAAACAAAACCACATTAATATAGAGCAGCGGCGAATCGAAGCCGCTTATATACAAACGCGTATGAACATATTGACAGCTATTGAAAATCTATAGTCGACAGTTTTAAAAAAATACGACCCTCAGTTGATCCCCCTTTTCGTTCTTACCATTAACTCCACGGATTTCTTAATCGGTCGGGAACTAACAGAATTCGCTTGTAATATTGAAGTGTTCATTTGTAGTCCGATATCAACAATCATTTGTTTAATTCTCCATTCTGTGGATATTTTGTTTTCTCGCAAGTTATATTTTTATGTACTTGTTTTCTAACATTAAACCTCTGATATGTTGTGCTGATATTTTTTTAAAAATCATGCTTGTAATAATTAAATACGATAATAATATTTTAAAATAATAATAAAATTTCACTAAATAATGGCGCCCTTTAATTTCGTAATTTCTTCAGGGGAGGGCGGCCAAGAAATCCTAACTTTTTAGATGTTTTCATTGTAACGTAAAAGCGAGAATTACGGCAACACACTTTTTTTTTATGAACGCTGTCAATCAAAGTCGAAAGAATAAATACCACGGACTTAAACCAGGGGGGGCCGGACCACGATCTGCTGGATTGGACATCTCAACTGAATTCGATTTACAACAGTATATGCTTCTAAGTACCTAATTTTGAAATTATTAGCATTTTTGACCTATTTTCCTTGAATTTTCATGTCATTGACACTCTTTTGTGACCACCATATCTGAGATCTGGAAGTCACACAGGGCTGAAACTTGGAGGGATCCGAGGTTACAGATTCTCCGAACTGATTAATATACCAGAACGTACATTGTCCTGGGTTTGGGAGAAAAAAAAAATTGTCCTGGGGTACAAGACATTGTCCTGGGTGATGGGACCATTGTCCTGGGATATGGGACATTGTCCTGGATATGGGAACATTGTCCTGGGGTATGGGACGTTGTCCGGGGTAATGGACTTGTCCTGCTGGGGGTATGGGACCTTGTCCTGGAGTATGGAACATTGTCCTGGGGTATTGGACTTTGTTGCTGAGGAGGTAGGGACATTGCCTGGAGGTATAAAAATTGTCCTGGGGTATGTACTTGTCCTGTGTATGGAACATTGTCCTGGGTGTATGTGACATTGTTCTGGGGATAATTGGAATTGTCCTGGAGGTATGGGACGTTGTCCTCGTAGTTGGGACATTGTCCTTGGGTATGGGACATTGTTCCTGGGGTATTGGGACTTGTCCTGGAGGTATGGGACATCGTCCTGGAGTAAATGGGACATCGTCCTGGAGGATTGGACATTGGTCCCGGAGTAATGGGACAGGGTCCTGGGGTATGGAACATTGTTTTTGGGTATGGGACATTGTCCTTGGGTATGGATATTTCTCCTGGAGTGGGACAATTTTCCTGGGTATGGGACAATTGTCCTGGGTATGGTCCATTGCCCTGGGCCCATGGTGTATGGACATTGTCCTGGGGTCTGGGACATTGTCCTGGGTATAAGACATTTTCCTGGTATGGGGACATTGTCCCTGGGGTATGGGACCTTGTCCTGGGGAATGGGCATTGTCCCTGTGGGTATGGGACATTGTCGGGGATATACTATTCGGCTAGGAATCGAAGAATACACTTAAACTAGGGGGCCAGACACGATCTGCTGGCTTTGGGAATTTGGATTTTAAAAATGTTTTTATAAATTCATTTTCATGCATGTTCATTCATCAATGGGTCAAATATTACAGAATAAAAGTGAATCTAAGCGTTCGCTTCTCAGGTTCTAGCCTGCATCATATTAGAATAGACAAAATAAAAAATCACCGTTCATTTTCAGCCCCCATATATCATTATTTATACAAAATTCACTATTTTGGCGACCATTTTGGAATTGAAGCCATTTTTTTTTTTTTTTTTTTTTTTTTTTTTTTTTTTTTTTTTTTTGTTTTTTTTTTTTTTTTTTTTTTTTTTTTTTGGGTTTTCAATTGTGCCTCATTAACATGCTTTTTGGTCAAAACAACTTTAGGTACAAGGATCATCATCAATTTGACTTCAAATATCTTAATCCGTTTTAAGGCTTACGTCAGATTTCGAATATATTTTTTGTGTAGTTATTAAAGTCATCTAAACTATGATATCACCTAATGCTCTCAATTCCAAAGAAGTATGAGATGATCGGGAATTTCCGTTTTTCAGCAGTAACTTTATGCACAGTAATAAGCCCATAGGATACCGTGTAAACAAAAATTCCGGATCCGGAATTTATAACAAGTTGTAACTTTTCTATATGAAGGCCTCTTTCGATTTGAGGCTGGCTTAGTTATTTCACACAGTAAACACCTCATATCGACCGCTAGTTTTGGGCGCCAATTGATTGGTCATCTGAAGGCAGCCATTTTGAATTCTGAATAAAGTACTCAATTGGCTTTTCCATGTTCAAAAATTGTATAACTAAAATAAACGTGACTTGGACTTGAACTAGGGGCTAATATAGTTTATAAAATGCGCCCTTTTCCGCCGCCAGTTTGGATTTTGAGGTAGAAGGCAGCGCATATAACGATGCATATACCATTGCAAATTACAGGCCATTTCTGTTCTTCCACTTTTTCAAAACTACTTGAAACCATCATGTTACACAGTCTGGTCTACATCTTCCATAAGCACAGCATTCTTGTCGATGAACAATACGGTTTTAGGGGCCAAACGCTCAACTTACATGGCCTCCGTGAACTAACAACTAACCTCAACCTTGTACTAAAAAATAAACTCCACACCATGGGGCTATTCCTGGATCTCCCCCAGGCTTTCGACACCATTGATCACAACATCCTTCTCACAAGCTTACCATTACGGTGTCGTGGAATGCCTTTGGAGTGGGTCAGTATGTTACCGTTTACTACCGCTCACAATAAGTCTATGTACACTCCATCGCATCCATCAATCAAACCTATCACACAGTTGGCGTCCCTCAGGCTCATCCTTGGACACCCTACTTTTTCATATTTACTGATGACATCACCAACACACTAAACTAATCTTATTTGCAGATGACCAAACATTTTTCCTCTCAAATTTCTAACATAATTGCACTTTTTAACACATGAAATCTGACAAACTTTCTCTCAATGTTTTCAAAAACGAACTACAAACAAAATGCTTTTCTTTCTCTACACATAACACCAATCACATCAAACATTAGCAATTATAGAAACCAGAAGACAATCTCCAGTTACACTCAATCACCAAATTTCTTGGCATTACACCACGACAACTAACATGGAACGAACACATCAACTCTTCACTACCAAAGCGTCTCACGCATTGGTACAATCTACAAGAGTTAAACAACCACTTCCAGACTACAACACCTAAATCACTTTTCAACACACTAGTTCTCCCATACCTTAGCTACTGTCACATCATTTTGGCCTCCATCCTTCACGGCTCACCAAACTAAACATATCACACACATGAAATGGGCCATTCGCACTATCACAAACTCACCCCCTAGAACTCACACTTGCCATTATTCACCACTGAAAAACACTTAAATTAGAGCACCCTAACCAACTTCAAACAGCGCTCTTTCATGATTGACTATCACAACAATCATCTACCTCCGAACTTGTAATTTCTTTACCACAAACAGACAATCCACAGCTATAACACCAGACAAGCTGACAACTTCATCTCTTCCCCCTCCCAAATCTACCTCTGAAAAGCACTTTATTTAGTATCAGTGCATCACGGACGCACACACGGCGGCGCAACTTTGGAATGATCCTCCCAAGCCATCACAACAATTACAACAAAAATCTTTTCACAAAGCTTAAACGAAACAACAATATTTCACAACCAGTACAATTCTTATTACATTACTTACTCCCCAAGCTCGTATTTCTCTCCTCACTATATTCTTTTCATCTCATTTCTATCTCCACTCCTTACTTTTTTTCTTCACCTCTACCCCTACCCCTCTTCAACCTCTTGCTTCCCCCTCATTAGTCAGTAGTATTTTTTCATACCTCAGCAAGATAATTTAAAAGTCTGTCCTTTCTTGTCCAATTCCCCGTATCCTGTATTCCCGTTAGTGTATGTTTATTAGATATGTTGGTTTGTTTTCCTTGTTATGTATATTGACCTATGTAATAGTTTATATCCTCCCTTACTTGTTTTATTGTATATTATTGTAATATTGAGTATATTTTACTTTATGGATTACATGGCCAGTAATAACTATAAGCCCAATTGGGTTTCCATTACTGGTCCTAGCAATATCATATCCGGGCACCATCCATCTTAGTATAGTTTATAATCGATACTTCATGTATTATGTATTTTAATAATAATACTGTAATTATACATTTTTTTTTTTTTAAAATTAGGTTAAAAACGCGTGTTTTTTTGTTTTTTGAATTGATTTTTAAAGGTATCTCATTGACTTGGTGTCATGCCCCAAACCACCTAATGTGATCTATATCACCATAATTGCCCTTGGAATACGCTCACAACCGAATTTCGGTTCGACCCCCCCTTTGCAAGATAATTAATTGCAAATATGTTAAGAAACTTTACCCCATTTGAATATGTATTATGTTTGAACAAAACCACATAATCAATTATGACAAAGTAATAAATTACCGTCCAAATTTTCAGCCCCCGTATTATAAAACATCGTTATTTTGGCGACCCATTTTGAATTTTGTTAATGAACATTGAAGCCATTTTGGGTTTTCAAATGTTTCTCATGTGATTGCTTTTTCCAAAATAACACTAGTAACTAATATCATCATCGTTTGACTTCGACCACACGTTAATCCGGTCATTGGTGACGCCATTTAGACCCCCCATTTTGGCCGCCATTTTTTGGTTTCTTCACCTGAAAGCAGCCATTTTGGGGGGATTTTTGAAAAGTGTCTCATTGGCTTTTCGTGTTCAAAAACATATGTAAAACTAAAATATCATTGAATTTGGGCTTGGGCTAGGGTGTCTACATTAATTATTACCTGCGCCATTTTTGGTTTTGAGGTAGAAGGATCATTTGAGGATTTTAAAGGTATCTCAAGACTCAGTGGACTTGTCATGTCCGCAAAACATATCATATGAACTACTAATATCACCATAATTGCATTTGGCCACTCTCTCAACCTATTTCTGGACCCCCCTTGTAGGCGCACAACCCCCCCCGGAAATGCACTTTGGTCACATTTGATCAAACCCGACCTCTATTTTCGTATCAATCTACGCCAAATTTTGTCTAGAAAACGCTTCAAACATAAAGGAACACATTTCCCATCTTCCCCTGGCACAACTGAGAGCCCGACAGAGTACTTGTGTAAATTAATAATTGGTTGACCAAAATTGAGTACATTTCCCGTCGGTAACCTGTTGAGGGATACTTCCCAAACCAACCATCGTTTTGCCTAACTGTGTCGTCTAGTTATCGTTATTATTGTCACATGTTAACTATAAAGATTTTCATTTTCCATAATTACAATGCTTACTGATGAGTACTGTTTAGCCATTGACTACCTTATCGATTCCTGTATTTGCAACTCAAAATGGTCGACTTATCAAGTACAAAATAGCAAATTTCAACAGGTGTGCCCCACTACTTTTTGTCCAGGATGGTCCCCATTTCCAATTGACTGTGTATGTTATAGGTGTGAGTCTCCACCAGGGACCAGACATTTTACCACTCTCTGAAGAGATTCCAAAAAAAAAATCGCTAGATTTCGCTTTTACATGTTAATCCACTTGATTTTTCTTGGCCCCTCCCTTCCCTGGCATCGTAAGGATAAAAAGTCAACCTTGCTTTGAACCATCTGGAAAAGGCCTATACAAACGTCAATATTACTATAATTCCTGACAACTTTTCTCTGTACATTAAATCTTTTTTGTACTATAGTATTGGATGAGGTGACATTTTACGGTCAACGGCGGGCAACGAACAAAGCTCTGCCCGGTGTGCAAGTAATCATGGTCCGGTAGGTATCATAGTCCGGGCTCCATAGACACAACGGAATCAAAGCCTGAAACTAATGTGCGTAAAGAGTCAACTTAAATCGATTGCCCCATTGTTTTCACCATGTTCCGACTGTGAGCCCGAGACCATATCTCCGGTCCCCACCGGCAGTATGCGTGACCATCTGCAGGGCTTGTGCTTCTTAAATTTGCACCAATCATGCGTGAAGGCTATTGAATGTGTGTAACTGTATGGGGCTATTCTTCACACCTCTACATGTCCCGTAGACCAGGTGCTAACTTGTGTTTGTAACATTGATGTCACCTCATCTATATATCAGGAGACTATTTGCTTTCAACATTATATCTGTTTTATCTTTACTAACCTTTGATTCTAGCTAAAATTTAAAGTAATACATCTAGTAATTTCTTGCACGGAAAATAGAAATGATTGAAATTTTCCTCATTATTTTTGTAACATGATTTGCCACACAACAAGTCAGTTTAAGTAAGTTTGATTTTTCTCCTCTTTTCTGCTGCATCAACGTAACATTGTCAACAACAAAAACAAAAGCTTCCGAGATAATGTTTAGAACCACATGTCTCAATGAACTGTGGAATGATCCACGCCCCTTGGGTAACAGTCGTGTACAATATTTAATAATAACAAAAATGTATAAATTCGAATTCGAATTCGAACTCTTTGCCATGGGTGCAGCCAGTGAAGCCTCTCATGATATGGTAAAGATGTTTGGCATCAATTGTTATGAATTTTAACCTGTAAAAACGTTGTTCAAAAATATTTTTTCCTTAAAATGTAAACAAAAAAATCTTGTAGGGAATTGGATCACACGTCCCATCTCATTGCAACATACAGTAAGCCTCCCCTTACTGCTGAAGTGTCCCTTCCAGCGCAGTCCATACTTCTGTCCACAAGCTAATGCATAACCTAGGATTGTTATTTTTGACAATTTTTAAATTTGAATTGAATATAATACTTTTAACAGGACTGGAAACCGTGACAGAGGATGGCTCCCTAATCATCAAAGGGATAGACAGAAAGTTTCCTTGATGTGGTATTTTGCCATGAGCCAGTCTGTGATCCGAGACTTTACCATGTCGTCATGCTTTCTGCTGTGATGCTTGTTAGATTTGTCTAACGCTTGCAGTGATGACAGAGTATTGTGGAGTTGGTCCCTTTGTGTACAAAGGTCTACCAGTTCAAGGAAGGATGGAAGGCTTCCCAGCCCACTTCTGGTGACCAACTTGAAGAGACTATGATGCAGAAAGAAGGTATAATACTTTGATATTGCTGGATACATAATAAACTTCTATGGAGACGCCTTGCTGCTATTTCTTCAAGCCTAAAAATGCCTTCACTAGTAGTCTTAACCTCCACTCTAAATATTGTCTCTATTCCAACTCCATCCTATCTGTAAAAAATGTTCATAGTTTCAGCTACACTTGTGTACACTATTTGTACTGATGAATTGTTGTTTGTTGCCCATAAAATATTACAAAACTTACTTTTTTTCCATTTTCTTTCTGCGACCAATTGAAGTAAAGAATTGAATTTTGAGTTTAAAAAAAGCATTGTATTTAGGTTGTGGTGACATTTTTCAATGGATTTTTTTTCCTTAAAACAATGAATACGGCCACAAGTCTACCCATGTTATGTTGATATGTTTGCACATGACGCATTAGGTCCACCTCCCCCCTCCTCTGGTTGGAGCCAAAGTGAATGTATTGGATTTGGCTCTCTAATGGAAATGTGTTGGAGTGTAAGGAAGTGACGTGTTGATACTAAAGATGGAAAGTACTGATGACTAAAAGAACAGAAAGCAATTTTTGAAATTTGTCATTTAGGTTTCATTTAAAATTAAAACACCTTCCCTCATCCACCGTTGAACTGTATGTAAAACCATGACAGAGTTCGGCGGGTCTCGGTAAGTATTTCCCATCGATTTTTTCGTTGTCACAGTCTTGCGAAAGATATTATCTAAAAATTGGGTATGCGCGAGAGATTAACGTTTATCACAGTCGTCATAGCGAATGTGGGTAAATGAAACCAAATCTAAAATATCTCCGGAAAACGAAGGTTCTATGGAGGTTTTTTCATCAGAGGGTCCGTTACTAGTTTGTTTGAATAGTCTGATGGGTTTGAAGCCTATAGAACTAGCGAGAAATTGAACGTTTTTGGTCGGGTACTTCGGTGCTCGCAGACACGGAAAAAAAAAACTTAACACGCAATCTCTACGTGCGCATCCATTTTGTCCCACAAAGCCTTTCGGTATTTTTCCAGTCTTGAGAATCTTCAAACACTGATTTTCAATTAACGCCAACTTTTTTTTTTTCCAATTTTAGAAACAAACGCGATTTACTTTACTACCGGACCGCCTAGACAGAGGTCAATACTCCATAAGTGAATACAATACGTTTTTTTTCTGCACCTTGATTGCTAATTGGTGTGCATATAAGCCTACAATAACTATCTGGTCCAGGGACCAGTTAATAATGACCTCCTTTGTGTACCTCATAATAACATGAACTACCTTGCATTCTGGTATCATGACTCATACCTGAGACAGAGGTCATCTTTGAAATTACAGTAGTGGAGTTTAAGCTTTGAACTGTGGGCCATGGAGTTGATACTAGTGCATATGCAAGCCAAGTTGCAAAGTTTATGATGAAGTTTGAAGGCTGCTAGCACTCTTGATGGATATGATATTTGAAAGCTCCATTGATAGCTACTTAGGAGATACCGAGTTTAATTTAGCATAAAAAATACTAATTTTGAATCCAAATAATTTCATACTTTCATCAAGTTGAAAGCAGCCCCTAAGTACTAGCAACTGGAGAGGGATCCAATTTGTGGGCCACACACCTGGGGGGAGGGGGGTCACTCAACTTTGGTTTGGGTAGGGGTGTGCGGTGTGAAGCGCCAACCTGGGAGCTTGTGAATTTAATTTTAAGCAAAAGAAAGGTTTTCGGAAGTGATATGGACTCTGGAACTAGTTTTGGCCAAATTGTGAGGTTTAGGAGCTGTAGAACTGCTGGCAAATTTCCACCCCCTCAACTTTAGCCATAGAAGTAGAGGTCTTAATAACTGAAATATGCTTGAAGCGGGTTCCAAGAACTGCAAGAGCCATATTAGGCGTCACTGACCAAACCTGCTTGGAAAGTTCCACACGGGCCGCTTTGAATTGAGCCACTTTGGTCGGTGTGGCAGGAGATATCGTCCTCCGGGCTCACAGTCCGGGAACCATGTTGAACAATAATGGCATACGATTCAGTTGACTCTTCACCCAACATTAGTTTCACGCTTTATTCCGTTGTCGTCTATGGAGCCCGGACTATGAAAATTCCTGCCGGACCAATCTCCTTCACAAACCGTTCAAGTAAAAAGGAGAAGTAAGGAAAGCAAAAAAGTAAAGAAAAAAAAATGAATAGGAAAAAAGGCAAAACGCTTTTATGTGGTAAAATTATTTATACCTATGAATCAATTGCATACTCTGCTTTTCAAGAGGGCCGTGGTAAAGTAAAGTTGTTTGTGCCGAAGCTGAAACCCTCAATATGGGTATAAAATTTAGGCTAAAACCTTTGCGTTTTGCTGGATTTTAGCGAGAAAGTTTATTGGGGGGGGGGTAAAGCCCCTAGGTGTCTAGAGTTGGAGCTATATCTTACTATTCTAGCAGTTTGCCTTTAAAAAAAACGCTTTGATCCCCTCTATCATACTTTTCATTATTGGAAAGTTTGATTCGTTAGGAAAAAAGAAACCTGTACAATGCCCCATAAGGGTTAAGGGCTATAATTGGGTTGGAAACCACTTTGATTGAACTATTATCTAAAATTACGAAGCTTTGTGCCAGAAAGATAGACCGAACAAGGAGGTTTCTGACGAATTCCCCTCCCCTCCATACCGAGAAAAAGTATTTTAATTAACAAACGACTTCATCACATAGCAGTACCATCATGCAAGTCTTGTGCCCAGAAACTCTCAACATCCCAAAGCTAAAACTGCTTTTTCGGGTACCAATTATTTAATTAATTGTGATTTTGTTTGGACATTTTACGCTCCTTTTCATGCGAAAACGAACACCTATCAGGGTCTCGTAGGTAAATGATGATCCCAAGTAAGGGTGGGGGTGGCAACCACCCTTTCGGGAGAGAAGTCCAAACATGCCTCGTCCGACACAGAATTCACGACACTTGAATTTTAATACAAAGGATAGCTATGACCCTTCTCTTTGCATTGTACCAAAAGTGAGTACCAACATCCTACTATGATTACATACATCAGAATGACGTCATATATTCGCATGTCAGGAAAACTGTCAATTTCATAGACACAATAATGGAAACTTCCATGTTTCTCAAAAAAAAGTTAATTATCCTTTTTCCAATGCGGTTTTTTTTGGCTCTCCTTGATGAAAATATGATAGTTTTTCAGAGCGTTTTTAGTTTTTGAGTCAGAACAAAATTGGGAAATATCAATTTTCCACCCCATATCCGGTATTTCCCTTTTCCATACTTTTCCCTTTCCTCAATTTTTGACGTCCCATAATGGGAATGTTATTACTTATTTTTGAACGCAATGGAAAGAAGAAACCCAAAGCTATCCTGTGGTAACAACTTTATATGAATCAATGTTTAGTAAGAGGAAAATCACAGGGTGACAACCACCACCCTTTTCCGAAGTTTTGTTACAAAACATGGCTCAAATAGTCGAGAGTTAAAATCGGGAAGTGGACCCACATATGAAATGGATAAGGATGTAACTTGTAAGGCGGGTGCTTCCAAACCCAAGGGCAAGTCTGTAACATAGGATGTGCAAAAATAGTAATCTTTGTGTGATAGAGCAAGCCAATTGCTCATTAGGTTTTTCGGGTGATACTTCCAAATTGTCCCCAAAAATGGTCGTTGGAAGAATTTTTGAAAAAAATTTCTAAAAAGGAGGCTCTGGGTGGGATTTCAAAATTGTCCCCCAAAATTCGATCCTCTTTGGTGACAATGAACATTTATGACTACAAACAAGCTCATTAGGTTAAGTTCCACGAAATTCCCACAAATTAAACAGAAGAGTACTAGCCGAATGGTTGATACATTCGCGAAACGAGAATCAGAAGTGAGAAACACATCATAAAAAGTAAAAACGAGAATGATGACACACAAGTATGGGGCCATTTGTATTGGTCATCGTTATGTGATGTGCCAAATTATGGCACATAAAGATGATATCAATGATGTTGATACCAGATCCACGGGACCATAGAAATTAATGGAAACTCCAGTCATTTTATTCTATAATGGTCCCAGCACGTAAACTTGTTCTCTGTGTCAAGATGTGAATCATTTGGTACAAAAACTGGCCCGGAGAGAGACCCAAGACCTAAAGTGTTTTTTCATAGCGGCAAGGAAGGGCATACGAAGATTAAATGCCCATTAATCCGTCTCGTCCCGGTATGTTACAATGTCACAACCAGGCATATTGCAAGAACCTGTCATAATGTAGCTGGTCATGACCAACAAAGACCAGTCAGAGGTGCAACTGGTGGTAGCCCGTGTCGGATGGTCCCTGCACATAATGGGTCCACAAAAAAAACATCCGGAAATGAGAGAAGCTAAGTCCTCTGAAAGTGGTGGAAGACTTGATAGACCAGTGTATTAATCCAGTTAAGGAGCCACAGTCCCCGGACGTACTTAAAAGGGTAGAAATGTACCTGAAACAAGTTTACGGTGAAATCGTGGAATCAGTAAATACACAAGAAAGTGGACAAAGGCATGGTAACATCACAATCAGCAAGCGAAAAACTACGAGTGAAATATGTGACAAACAATCGGAGCCGTCCCGAGGCCTGTGTCCAGAACAAAAACAATGAAGCAAACAACTCTCACAGGTGAAGCACGTGCCACTTGACCTATGACTTCACCAGGCAGGATGAAAAGTAAAAGACGAACAAAATAACCTTCTCCCTGTATGGAAGTGGAAGCTTATGTGTAAATATTGTATAAACCATAATTTTGAAAAACAAAAATAACAATGACAAAAAGAAAAGTCAATTACCAAAAACTACCAAAAATTGATAAGATGGAAGATGAATAACAACTGCCCAGTGTGGTGGGTTGTTTTAAGGACATAATAATATGGTTGGTACTTTCCAAAAAATAATTAACAATATGCTAAAATAATAACTTTACATGTTAGATCTTGAGACACAAAGAAAAAGATTAGCAACTTTCAAGTGTTACAAAACATAAGTGTGACATCTTATTCTTGCAAGAAGGCCTATTTCCTCGACACTATAGTAATAATGGAAAGCTGAATGGGGAGTTTATTAACTTTATTGGCGTCTGTCATGTAACTACAGCAGTAAAGAATTTGATAACATTAATTTTCACGAGCAATTGGTGGTCGAAGTTAAGTTGAAAATGAATTATTAAGATCCTAATGGAAGATATTTATGTGTAAAATTGAGAAGATACTAATGTTTTTATACTTATGGAATTTTATAGGGCCCAAATATAGAAGTGATAAGGCGGCTTTCATATCAAAAATTGACAACTTATAAAGAACATGAGATCAAGGATCTATAAAACATAATTGTTGGGGATTTTAACATAGACATTGACAAGTCAGGTAACTCAAGAAATAAAAAATGTTCTGAAAACTATTATTGAAACAAATGACTTATGTGATGTGATAGCAAGGCGAAAAAAACTGCCAATGATAAGCGTTTCCACTTGCAAGAATCAACCCCCCTGTTTATCGACACTAGATATATTTTTATACCAGTTTTTATTAGACATACATAAACTTACTGTAAAATCGTAACTGTCACCCAGACAGAAACTCAATTTGGCGTGAAGCTTCACTTAAATACGAAAATATTAAACGTGGTAAGGGAGTGTGGAAATTCAATAATATTTTGCTTAAAGATGAATGTGAAACAAATTCTATAAACGAATTAATTGATCAATGTAGTATAGAATATGAACGCATCCTAACAAACGAAATGTTTTGGGATCTATTAAAAACGAAATTCGAGGTTTTAAAATTAATATTGTTCACAAAGAATAAATCAATCCAAAAATGTAAATTTAGGAAGAAAATGGAGAATATTAAGGAAAAATACATAATACATTATAAAGAGAACCAATAAATATATATAAAAGTCAAAACAGAACTTGAACTTGTCTGGCAAAAGAAAAAAATGTGCCAAAATACCGTCAAAAGAAAAGTGGATTCATGAAGGTAGAAAAATACGTAGTTTCAATCTTGAAAATAAAAATTATTAATAAAACCTTCGTCCAACTACGAAATGACAAAGGTGAAATCATTGTTAATCAAGAGATTTAATCATAAACAAGTATCATATTATGAGAAGTTGTTCAAAAAATCTGGTGAAACAGTACACTGCACCATATTTCAAGAGGATCTGATGTTAAAAATTAAGTGATGTGAAAAAAGCAATGCGAGGGTAAGCTAAATGTTAATGAATGCTTCGAGCTTCTTCAAGACATGTCAATACAAAAGCCCTGTTAGACGGCTTGACAGGTGAATTCTATAAATTTTTCTGGTACAAATCAAAATCATTTTGTTGTTAATTGATACTTTAAAGTAAAGTTCGATAATGAAAAATTAGAACAAGTCTAGAAAAGGTATTAAAACATTGATTACATAACTGTGAAAAGATTTTACCAAGAGATAATTTGTCAAATTGTAGACCCATTACTCTTATTAATGTAGATTACAACATTCCACAAAAGCTATCCAAAAAGTACAGAAGTATTGCAAAATCAATTGTAACTCAGATTCAAACCAAACAGGTATATCAGGGACGATACATAGGTCAAATGCTAGATAATTAGAAGATTTTATTAAGTATCGCTGCATCAAAATCTCCCTGGGCTTTTGTTGTTTTTTTGGATTTCCGCAAAGCATTTGATAGTATATTCTCTAGAACTTTTTATTTTGGACCAGATTTTTAATTCATGGTTAAGACCATATAGAATGATACTTCAAGCTGTATTATACATACTTGGCAATGTTATCACTATTCTTTGCTTTAGAAAAGGGGTTTGTCAGTTTGTCCCCTTTCTGCACTCTTATTCGTAATTTCAATAGAATTATTAGCGTGTAAAATACGACAGAGTGACAAATTAAGTCTGTAGATTCCAATAAGAGTTAACCTTTTCCAGCTGTAGAATTGACGAAAGTAAGAAAACGCAGTGGTTCCAAGATACGATTCTCCATTCATTACGTGTTGTAGTAAGTTTCCGACCGACGAAGGACTTAAATCTCTGATTCTGTCCTTAGAGGTTGCTTTCGGTCTTATCTTTGCAGGGTATGTTAGGATACCGTACTTGTTACATACATGCAAAGATTCTGATTTTTGATGTTTTTTCGATTGCGATTTAGCAAATCCACTGATAGTGTCGTTTATCCACGGAAGGGGAAACCGCAGAATCGGGGAGTGACACACAAGCAAGTGACAGAGACACTTAAAATGATCAAGTAACTATAGCACATATCCTGCTGTCCATGAACTTAGTATGTAAATAATGTATATAACCAAAAACAAAAATAACAATGAGCAAAAAGAAAAGTCAATTACACAAAAACTACCAAAAATTGATAAGATGGAAGATGAATAACTGCCACAGTGTGTGGGTTGGTTTTAAAGAAATAGTTGGTTTTTTCAATAATAAATTAACAATATGCTAAACGTAATAACTTTAAATGTTAGAGGCTTGAGACACAAAAAGAAAAGATTAGCAACTTTTAAGTGGCTAAAAAACATAAGTGTGACATCTTATTCTTGCAAGAAGCATACTGTCTCGACAATAATATTAACTAGGCGGTCCCCGGGTTTCGCGATCACCTGGGTTTCGCGATCACCTGGCATGAATGACCCTCAGGTTTCGCGGTACCTTTGACCTGGAATGACCTCTGATGACCTTGTCGTGACCTTTAAAATTTTTGGCACCATCAATCGCCCCCGCCCACCAAGTTTCGTCTGGAGACACCAAAGTTTACCTAAGTTGACCTCCTTTGACCTTAGATGACCCCTAATGACCTTGTCGTGACCTTTAAAATTTTCGGCATCAACAATCGACCCCACCCTCCAAGTTTCATGTCCATACACTAACGTTTACCCTATTTGACCTTGAATGACCCCTGATGACCTTGTCGTGACCTTTCAAAATTTTCGACATCAACAATCGACCCCGCCCACCAAGTTTCGTCTTGATACACCAAAGCTTACCCCTATTGACCTCCTTTGACCTTGAATGACCACTAATGACCTTGTCATGACCTTCAAAATTTTTGGCGTCAAAAATCGACCCCACCCTCCAAGTTTCATGTCCATACACAAACGTTTACCCCATTTGACCTCATTTGACCTTGAATGACCCCTGATGACCTTTGATCCACTAACCAATACAACCTCTGTCTTAGTATGGTGAAGGGGCACCCACCCACCAAGTTTCAGGAACGTGCGACCCTCGTCTCCGAGAAACCAACGTTTAACCTCATTTCACCTTGAATGACCCTTAATGACCTTGTCGTGACCTTCAAAATTTTTGGCATCAGAAATCGACCCCACCCTCCACGTTTCATGTCCATACACCAACGTTTACCCCATTTGACCTCATTTGACCTTGAATGACCCCTGATGACCTCTGATCCACTAACCAATACAACCTTGGTATTGGGACCGTTAAGGGGCACCCACCCACCAAGTTTCATGAACGTGCGATCCTCGGTCTCCGAGCAAATAGGCGAGGTCCATTTGACCTCTTTTGACCTCGAATGACCCCTGATGACCTTTGATACACCAACCAATACAAACTTGGTCTTCGTTCGGTCAAGGGGCACCCACCCACCAAGTTTCAGGACCGTGCGACCCTCGGTGTCCAAGAAAATAGACGCGGTCAGACACACAGACAGACAGACAGATAGACAGACAGACAGACCACCATAAATGGAAAGTTGAATGGGGAGGGGATTTTTATGCAGTATGTACTACAATACACAGTAAAGGATTGATAACATTAATTTCACGACAATGCGAAGTTAAAGTTGAAAATGTTATAAAAGATCCTAATGGAAGATATTTATGTATTAAAATTGAGAAAGGTAATAATGTGTAAAACTTATGGAATTTATATTGGCCAAATATAGAAAGTGAGAAGGTAACTTTCATATCAAAAATTGACAAACTTATAAAAGAACATGGAGATCAAGGATATAACATATAACAAGTCAGGTAACTCAAGAATAAAAAATGTTCTGAAAACTTTTTTTTGAAACAAATGACTTATGTGATACATGGCGGAAAAACATGCCAATGATAAGCGTTTCACTTGGCAAGAATTAATCCCCCTGTGTATCGACACGAGATTATATTTTTATACCACTTTTATTAGACCATACTATAACTGACTGTAAAATCGTAACTGAACCAGGAATACACCATTTGGCTGTGAAGCTTCACTTAAATACAGAAAATATCAAACGTGGTAAGGGGGTGCGGAAATTCAATAATAGTTTGCTTAAAGATGAAATGTACACAAATTCTATAAACGAATTAATTGATCAATGTAGTATAGAATATGAACGCATCCTAACAAAACGAATGTTTTGGGATCTATGTAAAACGCAATTAGAGGTTTTACAGTTAAGTATTGTTCACAAAAGAATAAATCAAAACCAAAAATTGTAGATTTAGAGAAGAAAATGGAGAATATTAAGGAACAATTAAGCATTAACAATACAAAAGAGAACCAAGAAATATATATAAAAGTCAAAACAGAACTTGAACTTGTTTGCCAAAAGAAATAAGAAGGTGCCAAAATATGGTCTAAAGAAAAGTGGATTCATGAAAGTGAGAAAAATACAAAGTATTTTTAAGTCTTGAAAAGAAAAATATAGTTAATAAAACAATTACGTCACTACGAAATGGCAAAGGTGAAATTATAGTAGATCAAGAGGATTTAATTAATGAACAAGTATCATATTATGAGAAGTTCTACAAAAAATCTGGTGTAAACAATACACATGCATACCATGATTTCAAAGAAGATCAAAATGTTAAAAAATTAAGTGATGTAGAAAAAAGCAATGCGAGGGTAAGCTAAATGTTAATGAATGCTTTCGAGCTCTTCAAGACATGTCAAATAACAAATTATGATGGCTTGACAGTTGAATTCTATTTTTTTTGGTATAAAATAAATCATTGTGTTGTTAATTCGTTAGATGAAGGTTTCGATAGTGAAAAATTATGAACAAGTCAGAGAAAAGGTATTATAACATTGATACATAAAGGAAAAGATTTAGCAAGAGATAATTTGTCAAATTGGAGACCCATAACTCTTATTAATGTAGATTAATAGAAGATGTTATTAAGTATACTGCAGATCATAATATCCCCGGTGGCTTTGTTGTTTTTGTTGAAATTCAGCAAAGCATTTGATAGTATATACAGAAATTTTTTTTATTAATTCTCTAAGAAATTTTTAATTTTGGACCAGATTTTATTCATGGTTAGAACAATATATAATGATACTTCAAGCTGTATTATACATAATGGAAGGCCAATGTATCTGGATTCTTTGCGTTAGAAAAGGGGTTCTCAAGGTTTTCCCCTTTCTCTGCACTATAATTCGTAATCGAATAGAATATAGCGTGTAAAATACGACAGAGTGACAAATACAAAATTTAAAGGTTCAATTGCCCTTTAAAATATGGAACAAAAGGAAGTAACGAGTATCATGTATTCTGACGAGCATAACCGTATTTTGTAAGTGATGAAAATTTTATTTGACAATGTCTGGCATTTTAAATAACTTCTCAGCTAATATCAGGGTCTTAAATTGAAATCTAAACAAACAGAATCTTTATGGATAGGAATGGCTATAAGAAAAACGTTGTTTGAATTTAAATTAGTAAATTGTTACCCTAACATGATGTTAAAACCTGGGTATAATATTACAGTAGTACCCAAATTATGAACTACATAATCTTAACAATTTGTAACGCAAAAATAACCAATATAAACTAGAATCATTAGTACTGGAAATACAAAGATTAACCTGGTGGGGAAGATTGTCTCGTAAAAGAGTTTACTTACACAGATCGCATAATTATCTAGTATCAGTATTAATAACTTACCGTCAGATTCAATTAAATAAGTTTGAACAAAACCGTATTTAAATTTGTTCTGGGCTAAGCAACGAAAAAGTCTACAGAAGAACTCTCATAATTAATTATGAAAAAGGTGGCGTAAAGGTGGATTCACCTACCTCTATTTCTTGACTCAATTAAGGTTTCCTGGATTAGAAGAGATTAGCGAAGGTAAGACATTGAACTGGCCAAAATATACCTTTGTTCAGCTGCAAAAACTATTTAGGTTTCCATAGTTTAAATGTAATACTATACCAAATTTTAACACGAAAACTTGGTTTGCAAAGATCCTTAGACGAACATGCCCCCTTTAAGATCGTAATCTTATAGTTACAACAAAATGGTTAGATACAAAAATGAGTCAAAAGGAAAATGAAATTTGAAGACCCAGGTCACGAAATTATAAATATGGAAAAAATGAATTGCATCTATATTCTGGAAAGTTTATGTTAAAGATTGGATCAAACAGGGTTTTTTTCTTACAGTATGGAATTTTTATGTCAATTAACAAAATTAAAAACAAGAGTCAGAAACTTGGTGGGGTATTGATCGATTATTTTTCACTACAATCAGCAATTCCGAAGACTTGGAAAAAGAGAAAGAGAGAAATAACAACGATGAAGGCCGAATATGCCTGACTATGGTTCACAGTTCTTTCCATTAAATAATGTACACTTCCTTGTTGTATAACTATTATGAGTTCAGATTTGTCTGTAAAACCAATGAAGGTTTCTGGGAAAACCAATTCCCAAATCATATTTTTGAATGGGGAAAAGTATTTGGAAAAATATTTAGAACTTTTAGTGAAGCAAGGTTAATAACGTTGAATTGGACATTTTAAAGCAATATAACCCACAGATTCTTTTACCATGGCTGGGGAAACGTACTACAAATAAACTGCAAAATAATGTGGAGTGAAGGATTATTTGGAAACCTTTTTTTGGTTCTAATTGTAAATATATAAAGAAATTTGGTTCGAGGCAAGTTCAATCAATTATTCAATAATGGAGTAGAAAAATAAATATATTCTGTTAATAGATGCAATATTCGGTGTGAACACAGACAATGATAATTTGAATCAGGACGGAATAATGTTATGATTGTACCCAAAATAATTGGTTGTGTAAATAAATAATTATAAACGGTACAAAATATCCAAATTTGATATTTCCTGTTTTGAACAATAACTTCAATAAGGAAACTGATGTAATAACTACACTGAGACATTATAAATTAAGCGTTGTGTATGCTGTGAATAAAGACTAGAATATTGAAAAAAATTTATTAAAAGACAAAAAAACATGTTCGTTGACATTCTGCTGATAAGCCATGGATGACGGACAGAGTCAAGAAACTTACTTCGAGTAGACAGAAGGCCCTTTGCTCAGGAACGCAAATGGTTTCACAAATTGAGAACCCACAAGTTTATCTCTTAAATAAAGAATCTAAAAATAGCGTTAACATACCTGCAGAAATCCAAGCCTGGTAAATGGCAACAAATAAATCAGATCCTTGTATAATGGATTGAATGATTATTAACGAACAAACACACTGATATTTGACATTTTTTAGATTTGGTATCATTGTCTTTGCCGTGTATTCCTTCTCCGATTGCATTTTGCATGGAGCTAACGACGGTGGTAATATTACTTGGGATGAGGTAGTGCCACGTACATGGGGCTAACATTTCCAACTGGAACGGAGTAAAATCATATAAACAACGATAATTCCGATCCCCCCCCTCCTTTCCTTTTAGTTAGCTAAATGTCACTTGTATTGGAAGATAATAAAATGTCAATTCCGAGACTGATAAATCTTTGTCATTATGTGTGTTTATGTGTGATATAAGTGTGAATATTAAATTTGCTAAATTGTCCTTTTTCCCGTTTTTTTGAAACCTGCTTTTGGGCTGGTATAATAGCAACTAGTCTACTGTCAAATAAAACTGCTTAACTTTTGCAGTTTTTCTGAAAGTTTTCCAAAGTTTATCATCTTTGCAGGTAAATGTTTCAAAAGTTTAACTGCATGACACTTTTACTGTTGCATTAAAACGTACAACTGGGGTTATGCACGTCCGATGTCAAACTTTCTTACTAGCTGTATTAATTTTTGTGTGTGTAGTCACTTTGAGTAAATGTGTTTTTTTTCAAATTGTTTTAGGTAACATAGTCATTCAAGTACCGAGGACGTCTACGGTTACATCTAGGAGGGTGATGGACTGCTTCAGGTATGCGTTCTTCGCCCTCGTTCCTGTGTGCATCTTCATCACTCATGTATGCGTCTTTGTCACTCATGTATGCGTCTTTGTCACTGTTTTGTCTGCGTGTGTTGTCTTGTTTAGGCATATTTTGAGAGTGAGATTGTTTATGGTAATCTGATGGTTGGGATCGTTGGGCTGTCACTTGCGAGCCTTTACGTACAAAAAAAAATTTTTTGCAGTGTAAGGGGCTGGGTTGGCGAAGGGTTTCATTGTCCTTCTTGGTTTCTTGGACCAACACTGTTGTATCGCCTTTCTTTTATTGTCAGACGGTTTGGTGTTTCTCCGTCTGTCTGCATAAGCTTTCATTCTTGCTTTGTGGTCCGTAAAAGTCCCATTAAATCTCGGTCGCTTGATGCCTCTTCTATTCTCCTCTTCTGGGGAGATGGCCTATAGTGTACACCCTTGGAAGTTCTCTAGACTCCTTGGATAACAGGCTTTCCATCCCCCCCACCTCGGCGTTCTATTGCTATGTTGGCTCCTCAAGATTTGAACTTCCCCTTTTGCTGCATGAGCCGTGTGTTAGGTTTATCACGTAAAACGAAATATTGACCGGACAAAATTATGATGAAATAGTATATTGTTGTCAAGGAAATATTTTTATTTGTAATTTTTTACAGTGATTTGCTGGTTAACAGCGTCTTTAAATCGTTAGGAGTGCATTGAATTAACGGCTATGATGTTAAAGGGGATGACCCGATATAAGGATATGAAGTTTTCATCTGATAGATAGAGCCTTCACCCCCCCAAACACCATCTGTAAATTCCGCACCAATAATTTCATCCATTTGGCTGCTGTGAGAGCTAAAAACGTGGTTTTGTACTGTGTACAATTAATTATTGATCAGACCAAAATTGCGGGCACATTTTCGCTCATAACTTCCAAACCAAAGATCCTTTGGCCCTACTTTCACAGGGTAACTGAGAAAAATAGTAGCTTCGTCTGATACCAAAATTTTGACTACTTCCGGGTAAAATCTGGGGCTTCTGGGAACGAAGCTATAGCGATCGGGCCCGTTTGACCTTTAAAAACGTTGGCCACCATATGCAGCAAGTCGTGGGCGATATTATCTGTGGAGATATCAATAATAAATAAAATTCCTTTACCAAGAAAGGGCGAGTCAAGAGAAAATATCCATTTAATTGGTATGTGAAGTTTATTAGTAAGATGATTGCTTATTTGCCATACTTGAGCCACGGTTCATATTATATAAAAATCCTTATTTCTTTTAGGTACATCAAGGGTACTATGCTGTGCGATCACGAAATGGCCCATTAAAGTGCAGCCAGGAGATTTTTTAGGATACGGAATTCTCTAAAATTTCACCACCTCCGAGAACATTTCGAAGGTATTGGACAAAAAAAGGTGCAAAAGAAAACCGCCAACTTGTTTTAAAACTTGCAGTAGTACTAAGTGCATTTCCCCGGTGGGTGACCTTTACCTAGAATCGTTGTGACCTTTGAGATCTCATTATTTCGTAGTATAGATCGATTGGCAAATTGCCACACTTCTTTAAAGGGTAAGTGGTGTACGTGGGACCACTTAAAGCCTAATGGTTCGAAACAAGACATGGTAGGGCGGGTTTTTCTGAAAAACACTTACTTTACTATCATCTGTGGTCATGATGAATGTATAGACTTAAATTTTTCTCTACGTTCAGCAAAAATATTTTAATGTTTTAGCAATTAACACCCTTAATAAGAATAATTTCGCCTTAATGTTGGCCCTAAATTGCGTTCAGTGGTTGACCGTTGACCTTTTAAGCACTTTCATGATCGATAAATCCATTTTTTTATTTTTACAGTAAAGCCGAACATATTTACGTATTTTTCGTTTGGATACACCGTGTCATGTTGCCAGATTTTGTTCTTGATTGAGGGAACTATGTATTTTTTTGTCCCACTTAACCCCGTGTCCCACTTACCCCCATTTTACCTAAAATGTGAATTTCCGATTTTACGGTGCATGACAGTAAAATGTCATGAAGTAACGAATGTTCTAATTTGTATAATATGATTGTAATAGTATCAATGGGCTTGAATGAACAATATTTTTAAAAATTTTGAAAAATTTAATTCTTTGGGTGACATAATACATTTAAGACAATACAAATGAGTCATGGGGTTACATGTTCTGACCGTGGGAGCTTTACATTTTGGGAAGGGCTTCTAATATTTGAAACAAAATGTTATTGATCACGTTGGTACGTGTGACGAATCTGTATACTACTTTACGGGTGGGGGTCCCGTCGGCATACAAAATTCCGGATTGCTTGTTCCAGTTCTGCTCTGGCTGGTGGTCTGTCATTGGGTCCTCTTGGGTAGTAAGTATAAAGCCGTTGATTGGTTTTCCCCGAATAAGGTAGTATTTCTATATAGGGTCTCGATGTTTCGAATTGGTCCACATTTTTTTCCTTAAGATCGTAAATGTAAGAGGGATATGAAGCCCCTATCACTTCACTCTGTGTTAAAATATTTACGTTCATGTATGCCTCGGCTAATATTGCAAAGTTCCCATAAGTCACTGGGGGGAAAACTCCCCACAAAATGTCATCTTATTTATCCCTCCCATACCTTTTACAGGGATCTTTCCCCATTGACTCGCCCTTTCCTTGTTTAAAGTAATTTTAGTTTATGTTAGATCATCTAGGGCCTGAATTTGGGTGGGAATTGGGGGGGGGGGGGGGCCTATTTTTCGAGATTGGGTCCCGCACTCGGCGGGTGTTGCCCTAGAGTGAATGTAATTAAAAAGATTAATCACTGTTGACTTCCCATTGGCGCGGGGTGGGGCTTCACCCTTGAGTGATGTTTCGTTTCCTCTTTTGGGTGATTCTTTTCGTTTTTTTGCAATGAATCTTTCTCTTTTACTTTTTGTGAAGTACATTTGGTAAGTCTGACTGCCACCTATACAGAGTGAATAAAAAAATGTGCATGAAAAAACACAAAAAGCTACAAAAGGTGACCCGGACCTTTTCTCAACTTTGACGCAGGTGATGTTTTCATGATGCATTTTCGACTTGCACGCTGAAAAAATGACATAATGTGGTGAAGAATTAGTTAGAATAATAAGATTTTACTGCTTGATCCAGAAGATTGTCACATACTAGACAAACTAATGGAACTTGATGAAACCCCGCTAATGTGGAAATCCCATTGGAATGTGGGTTTTCGTGGTTTAGTTAGGTTAGTTGGAAAAAAAAGGATGAGCGCGAAAATCGTAATATATACCTTCATTTCTTCACCAAATTCCTTCATTTTCAGAATAGAAAAACATGCAGATCATGAAAACTTCAACTGCGTCCACAGTTGGGGTAACAGGTCAGGGTCAAATTTTGGTTTTATCATGCACAGTTTTTTATTCACTCGTATGTAGCACACCTTTGAGACGCATGTATTTAATGTTACCGTTTGATGTGTTTTGCTTGTACAATTGCATTTCGGGGAAACAATTTGCAGTTTTTCATGGTTAAAAACGCAATAATACATATTGCAAGGCCCTATTCATTGCTGCAGCTAATATGGTGATAAGAAATAAAATGGCAGTATAGTTGTTGTGTCTCTATCTCGAGGAATGCTGAAATGAATGTGAAGGCTGAAAGGTTTTTTTTAGGACGCCAATGAGAAAAATACAACCTTTCCTTTGACATTAACACATACTACTTCAGGGAAACTCGGGGTTCCCAAAGACGATCGGAACACGCACCTTTACCAGCAATACGGAATCTTGGTTCTCGAGATAAGAAGCTGATAAGGTCAACGGTGGCCACATGGAGCTTTCCCTTAGACGTACCTTATCTTGGGATATACTTCTCGTGTTTCGATTATCTAGTGTTTTCAGCGTGCATTATTTTCACGAACGCAATGGGCCTTCTGTCAGATAAAGCACGAGTCATCAGATAATGCACGCGGGTCACCATAAGTCACAACTTCTAGTAGCCACTAGAAATACCGTCAATCACTTGATATATCGACTTGCTGCTCCATATCAAGTAAACAGTCTGCATCGTATATATACCCTCTACGAAACTTAGTATCTACAATCTATGTGTCAGTCCTGACTTAGATCATAGTGTTGAAAAAAATATTGGTTTCCAGTATAAAGGATAACATAACGTAACATAACAATGGGATTATATAGCGCCTTTACAATGTAGCCAAAGCGCAAAAAAAAAGAAAGAAAAACATTAGATACTGGGGAAAGGTGTGATTAGAAGGGGATTCTAAAAGTGGTCGAGTTACTCTGTTTCCTGATACCACTGGGAAGATCATCCCAGACGGGCGCTGCGATGGAAAAGGCGCTGGGGGTTCGCCAGCCAATTTCTTAGCCCGAGGGACATCAAAGGTGACAGCAACATCAGAACGAAGG
>JAMKCH010045871.1:0-11910 GCA_023653785.1 Ophioderma brevispina | reverse complement strand
CTTTCATTTTCCCTCTCCGACTGAATTGAATAGGTCCAAAACTCCAGGGGGACAAATGTATCAACGCGAATCGACTATAATAAACCTGTACCGGGAGGGGGGCTGATTTGAGGCCCAAAAAATGGGGTCTCCGAAACTACAATCTTGTTCATAAGTCCTTGGAACACCTGTTAATATTGGCAGCTATGAAAGAGATAATAGGCTTGAAACGCTTTGTAACTATAACTTTCTTTCCCCCTCCCCATCCCCTCCCAATCAGTGTTGAAAATAATATGGTGCGAGATTGCTCAAGTGTGTCGTGCTCATGCAACATTGAAATGAGGGGGCGGGAACCAAATCTGCACAAAGTGTTCCAACAATTTTGAACAAGATTGTATCCGAACGGCCAAAAAATCATGTACAGATTTTACAAAAACGCTCATAACTCAAAAACGCTTTAAGTTAAGAACATGATTTTTCAGGAGAAGAAGATGGTATCATCCCTCAAATGATAATATAAAAGTTTTGTAAATAAAATAATATTTCTGGGCATTACATGCATTTATTCAGTTGATTTTAAAAATCTCATCAATTTTTAAAAGGAAACTTTATTTAACAAAAATATTACACTAAAATATGAGCATTATAATAGACTTCAGCACATATATACACACACCTACACGCTAAAACGCACTGATACGTGCATATATTTGTTCACACGTGTGTGAGAGGGGGATATGCCGCAAAGTATGAATAAAAGACTAGAAATGATTTGATGAGCCAAAGGAGAAAGGATCAAATACTGAACGTGATCAATCAACTGTATGTAAGATGAACTTCATTTCTATAACTTACATAATACATCGTTTTTGCATTAAATAGCATCGCATTTTTGTGTGTATGGAAACAGGTGTGTGTGTGGGGGGTAGATATGTATTAGAGAGCTGACGGTGTTCTATCAGATCTCAGAGACGAAACTATTGTGAAAGCAATACGAAATTTAAAGTTATAAAATGGATTTAGAAAAATAGTGTATCTTAAATTATTAACGGAGTGATTTGGTTGAACAAAAAAATAACACAATATGGATTCGAACTTAAGAACTTCAATGTAGCAATGGTCACAAGGCAATGGATTTGCCACTACACTACCACGTTGCATGTGTTTCGGTTGTAAAATTAAGCCCTATTAAAATGACTATCGATCAGAGATGCTTTCTGGGTAATCAACGGTTTACCAAGAAAGAATTAAAAAATACATATATATGATTCTTTTTACCGTTTTTGGAGACCCCAAGGCGATTGCATTTATTCGGGTCTAATTTGAATATTTTGCGTTACTCTCTATTATGTCGTGGTAACCGTTGTTGACCGAAAGCTTCGCATCATAAAGCTTGAATTGGTCTTTTAAACTGACGTTTGAGATGACATAAGCGGCAAGAGAATGCATAAGATGTTTGATGTCTTCCTTTCCCTTCGAGTAGTTACCGGTCTAGTGGACGTTAAGTAGTCTATTATAATCTATTGCTTAATGGTTCGAATCCATTTCCATCGGTGAAAAAAGTATACTGGTTTTTTTTTTTTAAACTTTTTCTTGATGATAATGTTTATAATAATATTTATATATATATATAATATATTATATAATATATATAATATAATACTGCCGAACATGAACTTTCTTCTGATATTCAGACTCTCTATTTTGATGGGATAGTGTGGTGGTGTCGGAGGTTCTCGTCGGGTCACCCACCTTTAAGCAGTGCCACATAGAAAGGAGCAAACTCCTTATGACAAAAGCTTTAAGGATAAATCGCATAATTATTTTCATTAATGGAGGCGTGTTGTTTATCCCTAAACAAATTACTTGCAAAAGTGGCTTTATAAAACAAATTCTGCCAAACAACACTGGGCAGGTGGAAGATTTTTGGCGTTTTGCTCAAAACTTGAAACTATTCTGCTACTACTATGCTTTATTAGCATTGGTTCGTTAAGGGCCGAAGCATCACTCTCAGAGACACCAAGCCAAAATGATATAATAATTCTCATTTATTATGTATCTCATTCTGCATTTGATCTCAGAGCAAACGTGCGTGTATGACAATTTGGTGTTTTAGGTGTTGTGTGCGTGGTTGAATGTGAATGTGCACGGATATTTTGTGGGTGTCAGTGTGTGCGTATGTATGTGTGGGTGGCATTGCGTGTGAGTGGAGATTATGTGTGAGTGTGTGGGGTCTTCGCGCGCTAGTGTGGATGCGAATATATGTGGCGTGCTTTGGTAATGGTTTATTCAGTAGTTTTCGTTGTTAAAACGGGATATATGAAAATCGTCTGTTTTAGGTGGTGTGGGTGATCGCGCGTGTGTGCGTGCGTGCGTATGGTGTGCCGGGCGAGTGCGTGCGTATGGGTGTATGTATGTGGCGTGTGTGGAATGCACGGTTTGGTGCTCTCTGTCATGTCTTATTCATTCAGTATTTTTACGTTGTACTTTTAACTTGCAACTTTTGTATAGTTATTGTTATTATGACTTTATTAAATTTCAAACTTAATGTTTAAAAATTCACAGTACAAGCATTCGATTTAACCTGGGGGTAATATGATAAAGATATGAAGGTCATCTTCATTCCTGAAAAAATGGTGTTCTTAACTTAAACCGTTCTCGAGTTGTGAGCGTTTTTTTGTAAATTTTGTACATGATTTTTTCGACCTTTGGATACAATCTTGTTCATAAGGGTCCTTGGAAACAAACGGTTAAATTGGAAGACTATGAAAGAGATAATAAGGGCTTGAAACGCATGGGTGTAACATATAACTTTCTTTCCCCCTCCCCATACACTCCCAATCAGTGTTGAAAATAATTATGTGCGAGGATTGCTCAAGTGTGTCGTGCTCATGCCACATTGAAATGAGGGGGCGGGAACGGAACAAATCTCAACAAAAGGTCCAACAATTTGAACAAGATTGTAGCTTATCCAGCAAAATTGTCCATATTACTGCTAGATTATTTTCATTAATATTCTGGAATTATTCTAGGATTATACTGGGATTTTATCCGGAGATTCGGGAATTTATTCTGTAAAGGTTCTGTTTTATTTGCATGGGAGGAGAGCTTTGTTGACCTGAAATTAACCAATGATATCATTGTTATAGAGCTAGTTTATAGGTTAAAACCTCACTCTGCATTTTGTGTGGCTTTTCACCCAATAATTTGTGTTCGTATTGGGGGGGCGGTTGCCAAAAATATTTTGGGATGATACTGTAATTTCTCAGAAGTCGGCAAAGAAGAGAAGTTACATTATTAATGGAAAAATACCCAGAATGCAGGCAGTGGAATGTTATAATAGAGACCTTACAAGGAGGGCAGCCAAGTTATCCCAATTTTAGCTGTCACCATGGGTTAACACGTAGGGTTGGCCGGGTAGGTTTTAAAAGAATGCCTGGTTTAAACGCTTTAAACAACAAGGTTTATGCCGCTTTGGACAAAAAAACTGCAAAAACCTTAGTTTTGTTCTAAAACGCTTTTTGAATTTTCAAAAATTGTTGTGGTTTACATCCTCTGTAGAATTAGAGAACAGAACAAAAGTGGTTGAGAGAATGCACAGTATGTCTATTCTGGCTTTTTAAAGTTTATTACATATGAGACAGTATACAGTGGAATTAGGACCCATTACTGTACTCATGAGTAACATTAGAGGCTCCAAACCAAAATGGCAACTTTACTACAAAAAACAAAATCTAAACATGGAAACTTGAATTCAGTTTTAGGTTTTGGAATCTCAAACAAGCCCAGAACTGCTGCAGAATTTTGACATGTTTGAAAAATTGCACAGTGAACTTTCCAATTATATTTTTCTTTCATGAAATGTGCGATGAGAGTCAGATATAAGATGAACCATAAAAAATTACCTTTTGTTCCACTTTTAAAACATTTCTGGTAGCCAAATACAATGCACTCGATTGAGCATTTGAAGTAAATCTATTGGAGTATTTGAGTTTAAACCACCCTCAGAGGGAGCCCCATTAAAGGCGGACTCAGGGATTTTGACAATATATTTGTTTGGTGTGTTCTATAAAAAATAGTCACCTATATATACAACCTAAAGATAGGGCACTCTTAGATGCTCAATTCAAGTTGAGGATCAATTGGATTTTCATTTCAACATCGATTTATATTTTTGGTAGTTGTATGCACCATAGGATACTGTGCATAACAAAAAATATGGATTTGGAATTTAACCATAGTTGTGATTTTATTACAAGGACATTGAGTGAGCTAAACTATGTCACACAGTGAGTAGTATGGACAGAAAAGCATTATGTTAATGCCAAAAAATAAAATTTGTAAACAATTAGGGCACTATAACGCGGAAGATCTCGTAATCTCAGCCTTTTACTTGGAAGTGTTTAGTGCCCATTGTAAGAAATTGAAAAATCAGCGGTTCCAGTGATTCTGATATTCATAAAGCATACACTATCCGTAGTGACACTAAACAAAGTTTTTCAACAATAAACAAAAACATTATTAGAAAAGTATAGTAAGCTATTATAGCTACCGATTGTTCCTAATAAACGCCCCGGGGGGAGGTGATTTTCGAAAGAGGGGGCGTTTACATTACAGAATCCCCAAAAAAATAACCTTACCACATTATAAAAAGATTATGGGGTCCAGATGTAGTTATTACACATGAAATCCACAGAAAACATCACTTTGTACTTTGTAGAAAGTATGATGACAACAGCAATATGAGACGGTTTACGACAGTCCTGGCCATTTAAATCATGTGATTAGGTAGCTTAAATCACCCCCCCCCCCCCCCACCCCCCCCCCCCCCCCCCCTTTTCCCCCCCCCCCCCCCCCCCCCCCCCCCCCCCCCCCCACCCCTTTGCCTTGAAGTTTTATCCAAAAATAGTAGGGGGCGTTATTAGAGCAGGGGGCGTTTATTAGAACACACGGTAAGTTATAGCGGCGACGGTCGGGGTTGCTGGCGGCAGACTCAATTGGGACCAGCAGGAGCTTAAATGTGCTCTACCACCGGCCAAAATCGCAATAAAGTACCGCCCAACCCGGGAATCGCAATATTGGCGGTAAACCAAGGGGATTTCAAACTACCGGGTGAAAAAAAAAAAACTCAATTACATGGCCACTCCATTTGCCTGGCTATTTAATCCTGTGGTTCGCTATACAAACTACAGTATAGTAAATTTAAAAAACAAATCTAAAAATAGGGGCTATAAAATGAGGTTTAAGATCATTTTGTCCTAACTCTTATTTGATGCAGTTGACTCCCATGAGCATTTTGACACCAATTTTGTCAAAATCCGGCCAAAAATGAGGGACGATGCCACCCAAAAATCCATTTTTTTGTGCGGGGGAGGGTCTGAAAATGCCAAATGGGTCAGCTACTGGAATTACAGACAACTTTTAACAATGATAGGGTGAAGTTTGTGTTTTGAGTGGTCACCCAGGAATCCATTTTGATGAATTTAGTTTTTCCGGTTCAAGTTTTGTTTTCATAAAATTAGCAATTTACATAAAATTAAGCCACAAGGGGGAGCTTGCTGGCCACACCCGAACCTTACCCATTTTGAGATATTTTTCTGTGTGAGAATTGAAGTAAGCCGTATTATTTAAGTATATCCTGAAATTTTCAGCACATGGCTCTTTTTCGTTTGGCCACGGTGCCAATTTTTATAATTTGGCATGTCCCTCTATTGAAAATGTAGGTGGGCAAAAGTATGGCACAAAATTGCTTATGAATATTCCCATTAACTGACTGGGGCCACATCGTAAACCATTTACGTTTAAAGACTCTAATTTCTGTAGTAGGTACTATCAATATTACTTTAGGACGTTTTTTCAATGATTGCAGTCAGAAGCACATCTACCTGTTAATGGCAAAAGCGCCTCCTGCTGAATTTAACCAAAAATGGCGATTTTCCTAACACTGTAGATCTGACACTGCTGGAACATTCACAAATGGATTCTTTGACCTCATACCATAATGTTTAGATACCAAACATGGTAAAATAAAAACAAGGTGGTTCTCGAATTACCAGGCTCGCCGTTGATTTTCGTGAATAGTTGTAACAACAGCGACACACACCAGATTACAACTGCTAATGAGTACAGAGTGTCCATATACCTCCCCTGGATTCCACTCATTCTTGAACTACCATTGAAAACATTTTCCTTATTCTTTTAGTTTTAAAATGAATGACACATTAGGATTCCTTTTCATGGGCCTTTTCATTGTTTTGGACCACTTTGGATGCCAACACCTCTATTTTTTTAACAATCTACATTGTCTTAAATTTCAGTGATTTCAGGTGATTTTGAGTATTGTAAAAAAGGTGAATTTTAAGTGTTCTACACTTATTTATGCAAGTCCCTGGGACTGAATTAAAAACATTTTAATTTTTAATTATGATAGCCACCTTGAAATACCTTTCTGTAGTGGATCTAAAATTGTCCGTACTGATATTTAACTTTTTCTGATAGGTTTTATGCAAAAAAAAACCTTTTTCAGGGGAAAAGCATGACATCCCAACGATTATAACCAGTTTGATGTGAAACGCAACTCCCTGGGTTGCGAAATTAGAAACATTTAATAGAAGCGCATACTTTGAAAAACGTTTCTCTCGGGGATCTAACTGTTGATAGGTAATTAAGTTTAATCAAAGATTTTTTGCAAATACCGGCTATTTTCAATTAGAAATGGCAGAACGCCAGAAAATCGGTCTCTAGCGTTAGTTACCCAAGGAATCAATGGATGAAAGGTTTGTTTCAAGTATGAGGTTAGTTCTAAAATTCTAATTGCTAATTGGGCCTTATTTTTTTTTTTTTAAAGTGGGGGGCGGGGGGCAAACTAGGGAGCAAGAAAAATATTTGGCAGAAAATGCCCCTGTCACGGTGCCACTGTCCCTCTATGCAGTATTGCCCCTCTGCAAGAAAGTTGGAGACATACAGAAGGAGTGTATTGAAAATCTCAAAATGAACCGTTTAAAAATGTCACCTCCAATAAGGTAATGTGATGCTGTTCTGTGCAAACACTCAAGATAATATGGGTTTAACTTTTATGGTGGAATGATAACCGAATAATTCCCGTCTATTAGTGGAAATGACAGTAAGTACTTAAGCAATCTTTATCTTATCAGGATATATTTTTGTGCGTCTTAAAGTTCATTGAACACTTATCCTAAAGTATTATTTCTCTATTTTCATTCTGGAATGCCTCTTTTCATACATACAGTACTGGTCACCCAAGAGGTCCCCAGACATGAAGAAACATAAATAGTTTTTACAGAAAAACTTTGCAATTAACGGAAAGCTTTTTCTATTCAGAAAGTCCCCATGTTGAAAGATAATTAAGCTTTTAAAAAAATTTTTTTTGGTACAAAAATTGTGCCAATTGCCTAATTCTAATTTCATATAGGGGCAAATCAAAAGTTCAGCCTTGTTTTATATTAATGTAAATTAAGGAAATGAAAATTGCATTTTGTTTTCACTTTAAAAGGTATTTCTTCTGTACCACCACAGGTAAGAAACGCTATGGGGGATTTATCTATATGCCAACAATCACCCAAACATCTGACACAATATATGGGTACCCCAAAATCTCTCTTTGCAACTTAAGGTCTTCCATTAGTCTATGGAGTCCTGATGGCGCATGGAAAGCACACGAGAAAGTTTATTTTGCCGCGCCGAATTTGAAGTGATTACATATGATACATCCATCAAAACATTCCTGGATGGACATAATAAGTGTTGCAGCATACGTGTCCACCTCATGAGAACACCAATTCACCAAACTATCAGAACTTGATTGTGTTGCCAAATTAAAATCCTAGGTTATTCTATATATTTTATGGTTTTCTAATCTGCAAAAGGCCAGCATTGCCATCAGTGTAATGGTTAAACCATGAGGCTCATATAACATTGTGATAGCATGCTATCAGTCTACCCGTAGTGAGACAGTACTGCTCAATAAACACCAGCGTTGAACTTCACTCTACCATCATCACTTTTTTCATTTTGGTAATAAAATAAAAGTATCGCTTTGATCATCATAACACACTCCTCGAACACATGGAATGTGGATGCGCAGAGTTTCATTACCAGTTTCTAGAGGTAAATACAATAATCACATTGCTGGTGTGATCAGCCATTGCTACTTGATTATCTCGGACATAACTAATGCAGAATGGTTTAATTGCGTTTTCACCCATGCGTGTGTGACATGGACAGAGGGGTCGTTTTGTGTGTTCAAGTGATGGCGACCTACCAAACATCACCAGCAAGAATTTCTTCCCTCTTTTTATGGTTGTGAAGCTCAATCATGAAACCAATCCTCACGTACACCGGGTTTTAATGCAATTAATTACCTCATACGAGTATTTTTCAATTGAACTACAGCGCGATACCAAAAATATGTCCGGAGACGTTGATTGAAACAAGCCCTCTGGGCCAGATCCCTGTGTCTAAGCTCCAACAGGACAGTTTTTCTTTATAGCAATTCTGCATCTCTGCGCTACGCAACAACTTCTTCCTAGAAAATCACACGCAATTAGTGGTTTGAACAATATGAGGAGCAGGCAACATCTTGTACCAGCCGAAAACTTCCAAATTCTTCTACAAGTTGCGAACAACTTTGCTAATATTTCCTATGCTGAGCCTGTTATGGAACAAATTAAACAACATGTTTGGTTCGACTGGCAGTCTTATTATGCCTATTCTGCATCTGTGCATTTATGGTGGTAGTTTTTCTGCAAGGTAAGTATGAATTCATGTTGTTGAAACATAGTCCACTTTCAGGCAATTTTCAGAAGCTTGAAAAACAGCACAATCTGTTTATTTTTCTGCTCTCTTACTTGACGGTTATGCCAAAAGTTCTTTTCCAACTGTTTAAGTCTTTTATGTCCAGCTCGATCAATGTTTGTTTTTAAGACTTTGCTTGGTCAAGTCTATTGTTGAAGAGAACATCTACTTGAATAATCCAACTGTTTTTTATGATTTTGACATTGTTCTTCATTTGTTTACTCAACTCCTGGAGTATGTCACTATCTATTTTCCATGTGTTAATATGCTCTTTTGTTTCTCAATGATGCTTCATTGCCTCTTTCTGTTCCTTTTTAAAAACTGCTCTGTAATTCTTCTGCAAGTATGGTTTGATCCTTTGTGGTGAAAGAGCATGCAAGTTTGACACCCTAAGCTCTGCACGGTACACAAAAATAACCTCATCTTTGCATCGTCGTGCTCAGCGCAGTGGTTCAATCTGGTTCTCCGGATGAATGAAGATGCCAAGTTACGCAATCGAAAAATTGGGTTTTGAAGCCAGCAGCCCTCCCGGTGGGACTTTCTTTTTTTTTTTTATTAATGTTCTTGCCGGGACATCTGGGTATTTGATGATGCTTCTCCTTTCTAACACTAGCTCTCGGAGGAAGAATTCACCAGCAAACATCCCACATTCTGGCAAATCCTTGGGATTACGAGGCTCAACCAAAAACAATTAAAAAACACACTTGGACAAGTCCAATTCATTTGTCGCCTTGCATTTTGTGAATGCGGATTTGGTGCCATATTGAAAAATGTAAATCTTAGATGTAAATTAACAGTGCACACATTCTCAGTCTAGGGTCGACTTAATCAGTTTATAAAAGTATGTAATTGTAAAGTCAAAAAAGTGCCCAGTTTAGTTTTCACACACTGCATGTAGCAGGGATGAATACATGTAAATCGTGAGTGTAAAAATGGAGCGAGGAAATCATATCACAACAGCAATGATAGAAATGGGAAAATGGTTTAAAATGTTTGCAGCATGTTGATTACAAATGAATGCACACGCAGCTTGGCCAAGGCAAACTCCTTATTCTGCCAGGGTTGGAAGCAATCTTGCTTGTGGTGGTGCATGTCAAAGGTTATCATTTGCAGTGGTTCTATTCTATAAAAATAAAAAACAAGAACTGTTTCATAAATTCCTTAAAAGGAATTGCACTCAATCATGACTGGAATCATGTTTTTTTAAAGAATTTTACATTATTATTCGATCTCATTGACTGCAAGTGCTTGTAATTTGAGTTTTGGATGTGTGTCGTGATATTTACATTCTTAAAGGCCGACTCAGAGATTTCCTGAAGAGGGCGCCCTCAATTTCCAAAAAAATCGTTGTTTTTTGCATTGTACATAATGCTTGTCCATATACTAATCAATGTGTGAAATTGTAAGTTAAATCGAATTCCGTCATATAGAAAATCACAACTTTGTTATAAAAAATTCGGATCGGAATTTTTGTCTACACAGTATCCTATAGGACGTAATACTTCACATAATGTTTACTGCATCAAAACGAAAAAAATCCCGATTCATCTCAAAATTCAGAATTGTGCTGTAGGTTACTATCTTTATTCTAGTTGACTATTTTTCAGTATACACAAAAAAAAAAATAATATTTTGAAATCTCTGAGTCAGACTTTAATATATGATTATAAATTAATCATTGTTTGGTACTCAGAAAATGGTAGATTCTATCTGAAAGGAAAAATGTAGTGGAGTGATTCTGCTAGTGTACTTTTAATTTGGAAATTCAGAGTGTGGTTTTAAGTGGAGAATTATGAAAATAGTAAAGGTTATTAGATATCAACATGGGAAGAGTTCCATATGGTCACTTTGGCGGTAAAATTTCTTGACCATTTTTTTAAAGTTAAAAATCTCTTAAAACCGTAAAGAAATATGGTAAAATTAAATTCGTTTTAAACATATGCGAGCGGAGGAGGAGCTGAGTCAAACCTTTTTTATTTTCTTGGCCTTTTTAAACATGAGATATTCTATATGATATATAGGCCTACAGGTGGGCCGTTTCGTGACTAGGTTTTAGGGGGAAAAAGGGTGGAGGCAGGGGCAATATATTTTAAGGGGGAAGCCATATAAAATATTTATATAGTATAGGGCTATGTTGTTTTCACTGTTAAATTGGCACGTTGGCAGAATAAAATCACTCTAATTTTTCAGGGGGAAGGGGGGGCCAAGATTCCCCACAAGGGAGGAAGGGGAGGACTGCCCCTGCCACCCCAAACCCTCTCTTGGGTACGCCACTGGATATACAAGATTTTGCCTCTTTTAATGTTAGGTCGCCCTAGTATCTTTATCATGACGCCACCCCTGGCACCAAATAACCCTCCGAAAACTCATAGCGTGTACAGAGCCGCGATTTAAAAACATCCGCATCTATTTTCTATATTAAGAATAGAGGATTTTTCTCTATTAAGAATAGAGGATTTTTAATTTAGGACTTTAGAAGTCGAAATCCTGGTACCGCCATATCGCGTTTAAGAGTCCTTAGTAACGATACACAAAATGAGAAAAATTTGACAAATTTAGATTAATAGTGGATATTTTCGACTTCTAGCGCCAACATTTAGTATTACTCTGGAGCATAATTTATTGGGATAAGTAATAGTAAAAATATAAGTGAGAAATCGGCTTTCCTTCCGGATCTTCATTCGTGTTGTCATATTGTTTAGCGTAACAAGGGCCGCTAACACATACAGCACACAAGAAATGAGCGTGCCAAAATCATACAGCGTTTTTTCGTCTAACTCTAATCAAGTTCAAGAATTTAAATTCTATAAATGCAACCCTTCACAGACATCTTCTAAAGATGATACTAATTCCGATTGCTTTAAGATGATTTGCAAGCACACCCTTACAAAAAAAGTCGCAGGCGAAATCCACTTTCGCCGGCGATTTTTTTAGAGGTTTCTATATTATTTCCCAAAGGTTCTGAATCGACGGCGATCGCCGTTAGACAATTTTATTAGCAGGGGATCATTACTTGAGAGCTTCAGTTTGCCAAATTCAGTTGTATAGCCCTCGATCTCCGTCGAAATTTTGTAGGCCCAACACAAAGAGGTCACCGCGTTTACCGTTCGTGATTGT
>JAMKCH010045870.1:0-11944 GCA_023653785.1 Ophioderma brevispina | reverse complement strand
ATGGCAGTCACTCAAATTCAGGCCAGACATCATCTGGTCCACTGTTGGATGTCAGGTGACCATCATATAAGATTTTACTATTCCGTTGGAGGAAAATAAGGATGCACCTGAGAAATATGCCAGTATATTGATTAGGAACTGGTTGTAATGGGGGATGGAAGGCATCATGCTCTGGTCTTTTGACGTGGTTGTCCACATTATCGTTGCAGAAGTGAGACTGAGAAGGCGTTTGCAGGATGTGCTGAAGCAGCGAACAGCGCATGTTGATTTCGTCCAAATATCCTCCAGAGAGCAGGCAGATAGAGGTTGATAGACTACGAAGCTACTAGACTTTTGGGTTACATTGCATTGTTATGACCACCAGGAGAGAAGTTCACATAGGGAAGTTTTGCAGCATCCCAAGATGGGTGATGATTATGTAGTGTCAACAAGGAGGGATTCATTTTCTGCTACATGCTCTGGCTGCCTGTTATTTGTGGATTTTTGTTTGCTCGGTCCACAAGGTCATTGTTAATGGCTTTAGTGGTGGTGTCAGGATTTATTTCACTAGTGTTCCTATCCGGGCCGCTTGTATCGCAGTGATACACGGACGCTCCTACCATGGCCCGCTATTGAGGCTGGGGCGATTGGGAACAGTCAGGGGGTTTTGTAACAAAACGCCTACTCTTTTCGACACTGACTGGCGATGTACATTACCAGTTGTGACTCTCTGACACGGGACCGGGGGGACGGCTTAACGTCCCCCTCCGAAGGACGGGATGCTTTCATGATCATTTGCCCAATCCCAAGGGACCCTGGAGGAGATGCGTGTTACTAGTATATGGATCAAGAGCTGGTATACAGATCAAAATCCAGAATTTTGATAGTACCCGAATAATCCCAGCAAGTGCCACGACCCCAACCGGGATTCGAACCCGGGAATTTTGTATGGTAAATTTGCGCAGATGCAAGCACGCCGTACCGCTAGCCACGCTCTCCCACTTGTTGTGGGATTTGGGGGCTACAAAATATGTCACAGTTACAAATGCACCTTTTGATGTAACAGGTCACATATATTGTACTCCTTACAGACACAATCTCGTACACTTCACAAAATTATTTTACAGGCCTGGAAAATTAGGGTGACCTTGGGAACCATGTTTCCCAAAAAAAGTTGTCCTATTTGGAGGGAAATTTTTGTTCTTTAAATAAAGGATTGACAGAATTTTGCAGTCTTGAAGGGAAATTTTTGATTGTGTTCCTGGGCAATTGGCATTTCTTCGCAGCCCTGATTTTATTTTAAGGATTAATAATCAACAGATGTTATAATATTTCTTTTCTTTTTTGTAATACAGACGTAAGTGAGACAATCGTTGACAGACGGGGTTAAACTAACCGTACAGATGGTCGAAAACATTCTTGGAGATTGTGTGGTCCGTGTTAACACAGAACTCAAGGTGCGAAAACATCTTGTGAGAGCGGTAACCAAAATGAAGGGCCAAATGCTCTGTTAGCGTGGGGTCAGTGGAGGATAGCAGAGTACAGTTGCAGTGGTATTCTTCTCCATCCATCCAGGGACTTGTCCAACAAGTGAGTGGCATGCAGAATTTGTCAAGCACAGACCGAGAATCTTCAGTCAGTTTTCAGCAAGACCCTATCGTCATCACTGGTTCCAACCTGGAGGAGATTTCCTAGAAGTATCCTGTACTTTTACACCTAAGGATCTTGGCTCACTGTCGATTGAAGTTTTTGGTGTGGCTAAAAGACAGAAAGCAGCAGGATGCCTAACAAAGAAAGTTTTTGCAGTGTTTGATGCAGAAATGATTGTTCTGTGGAAGTGCCAGGATTTTGCTGATGAAACAGAGGTTGTTCCCCCCAAAAGACAAGTGGCATTTTACAGAGGATTCTCCAGGTTCACAGCAAGGTAGGACAACAAGGAGTGGGGATGATGAGCAAGATCAGCATTTGTGGAACCAGTCAGCATGAGCTCATTGTCTAAAGAGGAAACAGTTGACAATTTTGTGAGTTTTGGGAATGCCTTTTTAAGGTCAGGGTACACATGTCCCACCTTCAGAATTCAGTAAATGAGAGTGCACAAGGAAAGATCCATGCCCCTACCAGTTCCTGATGCCTTAATTTTTTGCCATTCTTGGCCCTATTCATACATGTAATTGCCTTGATGTCCCTTTTTACAGAATTGAAATCTCCTTGAATTTGCCTGCCTTTAAAAATTCTTATTTTGCACCCAGGGGGGGGGGGGGGGGGGGGGGGGGGGGGGGGGGGGGGGGGGGGGGGGGGGGGGGGGGGGGAAAGATCCATTGTTCAAATTTGATGGTTTTCCTTCCCAAAATGAAATAAAATCAAGTAGCCCACTCATTTTAGCATACTTCATGAACTCTTAAGCCTAATACTAAATACTTAATTGTTGAAATATAAACCTATAAGAGGACTAGAATGGAATATAGGCATGTAAGTCACTTAACCTTAAGGCCGACTCAGATATTTCCTGAAAAGGATGGCGCCCTCATTTCCAAAAATGGTGTTTTTTGCATGAACATAATGCTTGTCCATGACTAATCACTGTGTGAAATGGCTAAGTCTTAATTCGATTCTTCATATAGAAAAATCACAATTTTGTTATAAAATTCCAGATCCGGAATATTTGTTATAACACAGTAATCCTATGGGATTTAATACTACACATAATTTTTACTGCATCAAACGAAAAAAACCGATTCATCTCAATATTCGGATTGTGATGCATTTAGTTTACAATCTTTAGTTCTAACTGACTATTTTCATTAATTAAACAAAAAAATTGAGATCATTTTTAAATCTCTGAGTCAGACTTTAACACTGTTCCATTGCTAGCCAGGAGCAAGGGAAGGGTAAAGGGATAGGAGGAAAGAAGAATGGACATTTTGGGTGGGATTTTTTGAACCGGGGGGACACCCGGGCCCCAGTCCCAGGACCAGGGTGGAATAGCCACGAGCGTGTTATCTTGGCGCCGGGTAGTGATTTCGGGGCCATACGCGGTTCGTATGAAAAGTCATTAACATTGTTTGGGACTTAGTGTATTTAGAGGTATAGTCATTAGGGGAGTTTCCATAATCTAACCCCGGACACATTTTTTCTGACACACTTATGAATTCAGAAACCCTTACAGATAAAGCACAGGTTACTCTGTTAAGGTTTCCAAGTCATAAGTGTGTCAGAAAAAAGTGGTCAGATGAGTCAGGTTACGGAAATTCCCGGCTCAAATGGGTGATATTCACCTCTGATAAGTTACATTTTTTTTTGCAGAAAGCCACAATCTACCATCGCTAGCAGCCTACATCAGGGACTTCATCTTTATCTATGCGACCCATTTGGATCCATGTGCCCCTCTGTGTTTCTCAACAGCATTAGCAGAGGTATCATCACCAACATGTCAGGACAGGGGAAGTGATGATCAGGACGGATGCTCGTGTTATGCTGGGCTGAGGGTGGTGGGTGTATATCATTCAAGGGATACGAATCTTCCAGAAGAAGGTAATGTCATTTTGAGGAAATGTAGCAAGAACCGTCTTGGCATTATCAGTGTTGCGTACCATGTTAAGCAGGGAAGATCTCTTATTAAAATAGTATTCTTTTTTGACAATAAACTTTGTATGTTATTCATTTTCTCCTCACTATACAAATGGCAAATAACTATTAAGATCACGAGCGGAGGGTTAGCCACACACCCCTATAACTGAGGCAATTGCGTGGTGCCCATATCCACGCTGGCCCTTGATTGCCTCCCACTGCATGAGGTGTGTGCCTGTGTGGTGTGGTTGCCTATTCTTCTAACCACCTGACACTGTGTCATCCCCACCCACACTTGCCTCGTGCCTTACATTTTGCGCCCCAATAAATGCCTTGAAATGGTTGGTGGGGATGTGCCCTTCAGAATCCTTACTTTGCACCCTGATCACTAGGATTGAAAGGAATTGTAGGTTGTTATTTCTCTCTTTTAAAACTTTACCCGATGTGCTTATCATTCAAACAGTCCAGCAAGGACATGTGGTTTGCAGGTTGGTTTTAATTTGGCTTCAGTTGCAGCTTGCTGTATTGATCTTATAACGCCACTGTGTTCTTTTATCGCTATTTCATAAAAAAATTTGCAATAATAATTTTAAGATTTAGTTTTAAGATAAGATTTTCTTTTTTTGCAAAAGTGATTTTGTGTATGAGAAAGATGCATTGAAAGAAAAGTGGAAAGGTATATGTACCTTGTTATTGGACTTGACCTTGATTCCCATTAAACTTTTACCCATGAAAATTGAGAGTCTGTAATCCTGAATGAGGTCAATAGGTCATTATGGTATTCGTACGCACTCGGATAAGCCCACCCCCTAAAAGAGGAAGATTTTACTTCAAAATAGGGGTGGGCTTAAACCTGGAGAGGGGCTAGAAGTTGGGAGCAAACATCCGATACAATTCAATTCAATTTTTTTTTCAATTCAATTTTATTCAGCATAAAACCATATCGCCATGACAGAAACGTCTATCACAGGGATTGTTATAGTGTATGGGAGCCCATAACTTCAAAACGGAATGGAATTTCAATTTTTTGCCTTTTGACCCTCTCTGTATCCCCAGAACAAATGTACCTTTGACGGCAATTTCAACAAATCTGAGAGGGTGGGTTCCACACTTGGTGTTTTGGCATGGAATGACCCACATCAGTATAATATATAATAAACATACGTCAATTGTAGACTGTATTAAGATAAACCTGGTGAGGTTAAGATATGCTATGCTAGGACCAGTAATAACACCCCATAGGGCTTATGGTTATTACTGACCCTGTAAACATTAAAGTAACATATATTAATATTACAATAATGAGTACAAGAACGGGTGTACTCAGAAAATGGTGTACGGTGTGTGGTAAATAACATAAACAAAAAAAAGCAGACAAACCAACAAAAACAAACAATATCTAAGCTAAACAAACACTTAACGGGAAAAACGGGATACGCGAATTTGGAAGAAGGAGAGACTTATCAACACTTTCTTGCTGAGGTATGTAATAAATATTTTCATAATGAGGAAGCGGGGATAGAAAAGGTAGAGTGAGGAACATGTAAGGAAGAGAGATAGAACGGTTTGACGATACCGGTCAGAGAAATGCGGACCTTGGGGAAGCAATTAAAAAGACATTGTACTGTTTGACTGAAATGTTTTTTCAGTTTGAGCTTTAAAAGTATTTTTGTTTGTAGATTGTTGTGATGGATGCTGGAAGATCATTCCAAAGTATTGCGCCGTGATACTGAAAAGTGCCCCCCTTTTTCAGATGAGATTTTGGGAGGGGAGATGAAGTTTGCCGGCTTGTCTGCTTGTCTGGTATTATAGCTGTGGATTTTGGTCTGTTTGTGGTAAAGTAATTACTGAAGTTCGGAGGTAAATGCTTGTTGTGATAGTCAACATGAGAGAGCGCTGTTTAAGTTGGTTAGGTGCTCTGAATTTAAGTGTTATCATGAGTGAAATAATGGCAAAGTGTGATTTCTGGTGGGTGAGTTTGTGATAGTGTGGAATGCCCTTTCTGTGTGATATTTAGTTTGGTGAGTCTTGAATGATAGTTGGAGCCCCAGATGTGTTTCAGTAGCTAAGGTATGGGAGAAATAGTGTGTTGTAAGTGATTTTAAGGGTAGTCTGGAAGGTGGTGTTTTTTAACTCTGTAGATTGTACCAATTGCGTGGGACGCTTTGGTGGTGACAGAGTTGATGTGTTCATTCCATGTTAGTTTTGTCGTCGATTGTGATGCCACGAAAAGTTGGTTGCGTGTACCTGGGAGATTGTCTGTTATCTTTGTTAATGTTTGGTTGGTGATTTGTTGATTGTTTGAAACTTTCAAACAACCTTTTTTTATTTTTTGAAACATTGAGAGACAGTTTGTTAGCCCCAAACCAGTCAGTGAGTTTTGCGAGTTCATATTCATGTGTTAAATAGTGCATTAATGTTAGGGTTTGAAAGAAATGTTTGGGTCACTGCAAATAAATTAGTGTTTAGTGTGTTAGAGATTTTGGTGATGTCGTTACATTAATGAGAAAAGTAGGGGTCCAAGATTGAGCCTTGCGGGACCCCAACTGGTTGATAGGTTTGATGGATGATGCGGTGGCGTGTACGTAGACTGATTGTGAGCGGTTAGTTAGGTGACTCCTGAACCCACTTCCAAGCTATACTACTCCACGGACACCGTGAACATTTGAAAAAGCATATTATTCACCAATAACTATGTTTAAGTACACTTTTAGTTTGTAGCAATTTAAAACATTAAAATAAAAGGTTTAATTTCCCACACATTCCTCAAAGGTACTTAAGCAAACAAGCCCTCCCAATGCATTGGGCCCTACTTTGATGTCTCTATATTGTTTCCTGATGCTAAAATTACCACGGGGCCTTATACCCGAGTGTAAATGTAGCTCCTGTATTTTCTTAAAAATTGGGGTGGCTTATACCTGATGGTGGCTTATACCCGCGATGGTTACGGTAGATAATATGACTGAAAATAAAAGGACGGCCCTTTTTAAAGATACTGCAACAACTGGGACCAAAGGAATAAGAACAATCTTGAAAAACACCCCACCTGTCCCTCCTCCACAACACTGACTTGCCTCCCCACACTCCACTGTTTGTTCCTCAACAACATTCCATTCCACCGTCCCCTAACACATACCTCACCTGTTCCCCTCCCACACACCTCATCACTTGCCTTCCTCTCAGCCCACTCCCCACCTTTCCGCCCTCTTTCCACCACATCTTACCCTCTCCAAACCCATCTTCCCTCCCCAACACCTTATGTTCCCCTTCCAACACCCAATCTCCCCTTCCAACAAAACACCCCACCCCACTTCCCCTTCCAACATCCTAAACCACTTTTTCCCTTCCAACACCCCACTTCCCCTTCCAACACACCATCATCTTCCCCTTCAACACCCCCATCTTCCTCTCCACGACCATCTTTTCCCCTTCCAACACCATCGTTCCCCTTCCAATACCATCCCCATTCCCAACACCTGCCCACGTCATCATCCCAAACCCTCACCTTCCTCAATGTCAGCACACACCCTACAACCCTCTTCCCAACACCCCCCTCCTTTCTTTGTCAGCCTCAATCCCATACCTTTTAATTGGAATTTCTATTTTGCTTGTCAAGCCCTTTCCTTTTTAAAGGATTTTTATTTGAACATGTTTGCAGGGTGCCAAATTTAAGATGGCAGTAAATCATCTGAGCATGAAAGGAGGCAACAATTATGTGATCGGCCGTTGTACATGGCACTCTCGTTTTTACTTATGCCATTGCTAGCAGCTCTGGTTAAAGACACTATCAGTGATTTATCCAAAAGAGTAAAGAATCCTCATAACTTACTTTTTTCCACTGAAGATTGACCAGGAAGAAAACGGCAGCGTTCAAGATACGAATCTCCATTGAATTACGTGTTTCATTTAGGTTCCGTTCGGACCCTAATTTTACTAAAATATCCGATGTTTTCCTTGTATTAGATTGCTTCTGGTTCTAAAGAGCGGTGGAAGAAGGGATGAGGAAGCAGAAAAGGTTCCTTTTTACTTTTTCCTTTTCATGCCTACCTACGCGTGTTTAGCAGACATGCAAATCCCTGATTTTTGATGATTTTTTGTGAATTTTTGATTTCCTGATTTACCAAATCACTGCTAGAGTGCCTTTAACTATCATACTGCATGAAATTAGTAGGAACTTAATTAAAATTCCTCTCCTCTGGGTGACGATCAAAATCGTTTAGGGCCCAACATCACCAGACCATTTTTTGGCTATCCCTCCTTACAAACCCATTCATGAAATAGGCCTAGCCCGCCAATGTAGTCTAACCGCGATCGGGTTGATCGGACAGAACGGTAAAACAACATACTTGGCATCATTGCAAGGCCTTTCACCATGCACAATCTATAATGCTGATGCATGGTCGTTGACTCTCAGCAAATATCCCAATTTTCCTTCTATAGGCCAAAACAACTCCAAACATCCAATTACACCCCGACTTCGGGAGATTCACTTGTACCTTTTGGGCTCGGCACCCACCTCTAACAACTACCCACAATTCCATCCCATTAGGCCTGGGACTGTCGGTATTCATGACCCGGGTAATTGTATTTTCGGGTGGTATGGTAAATGAATTACTGAATTCAGAACCAATTGGAACTGAATTGACTGCACAAAATCTGTTTTTTGACGTTTCGTATTATTTTCACTCCCATCCTAAGTAACAAATGTTTTGTCATTTCGTGTGCATTTTTCAAAAGACGTTTATAAAAGGTTGTTCAGTGCGCGCGCCCTGGGTATTTTCACCAGGGCTTTTATATCACACGTGGTTCCAAGTTTTGTTGTGCCATGAAGCGAAAGCAGTTGTCAATACGATTATGTTTCTATCTATTTTATCCATATTTATCATTACGAAATGATCAACTAGTGCATTTTTTTGTGCTCAAAAGCCATCAGACACTCTTATGCCACATTAAAAATTTCGGTGGGCGCCCCTGCCTATAAGGCGGTCCGCACGCTCATCGGTACGCCCATCACTAACATCGCCACGGGCGCATCCATGATCCTTTGCTCTTTTTTTGTGTCCAGTTCGGGGCACCATGTTTGAATTATTTATTGGGATATTTATACATAATTTTTTCCCCTTTATCGCCTATTTATTGGAGACATATATTGATATATCGCATCTGGCGGATGTTTTGTACAACTACGTTCATCGGAGCTTTGGTGGATGAGTGCTATGAAGTTTGTGAAGATTTTTCAAGATTGGAATTCGGAAGTTCGGAATTCGGAAGTTCAGAATTCGGAAGTTTAGAATTTGGAAGATGTGATATAAGTATTATGTGTTATCCCATTACATGGTTTCCCCGCGAGCCTCAGGACGTTTTTCGCGTCGCTCGAACTCGGTATTAAGTGGGCTTATTCCTTGGCCAGTTTTTAGCTCCCCCCCTTTGTAAGTCCACAATTTTGACTGCCAGGGCATGTTGGGGACCTGTCCCTGTCCCTCGTGTCTGCTCCCTTGCATTAATTATATTTTCTCTTCGCCCTTGTTATATCCTCACGGTGCAACCATGTTCCTCTGTTTTTCTCAGTGTCTATTTCCATCTCGTGCCGATGAATCTCTAATTCTTCTCAAGATTTCAGGGGGGTGCCCTGCATCTGTCTTGTCCTCCTCTCCTTTCCCTTGGCCTTAATCGTATTCTACATTTTGGATACCCGGGTTCTCGGCACGGGTTTAATTACTGTATATAACATCCGCTGCATGTGCGTCTTACTTATGATGTTGCAGAAAGATGTCTTCTACCACCGCGCCACTCCGCAAGATGTTTAGTGTAAGAAGTTCCTTTCCTTCGAAGACAAGACAAGAACCCCTCATGAACTGTGTATGAAGTGCTGTTATTGTTCGAGAGAAGGACCTGGATATAGATACACTAGTATGGTCAGAATTGGAAATCCAGAATTCTTTGGACGAATTGTATGTTTTATGGAGAGAAAGACAAGATGATTTTAAGGCCAAGGCTCTACACAGTTCCATTTCCGTCCAGGGCATCTCCCTCCTGGTCAGCGACCAGCGAAGACTCTACATAACCCACATATTTGCTACACAATCCATGACCAATCAAGATCTACCTTTGATTATAGTCCTCCAGGCGATACTACTGATAACAGTTTATAGGGCACGTTCGCCCAGCCACACTATTTTCTTATGAAGATAAAGGGCTATATTGATTGTGAATCAGAGTGATTCAGTGATACTTTTGAATGGCTATCTATCCACTCCTTCCATTCATAGTGAGTGAGATTAATCAAAACGGTTGAGTAGTCCGACGATCCCGCCTCTCTACCGTTAACGTATCAAACCATGGCTATTGTAAACCGGTGGTACCGTTAAGACCGATCGCTTCACGGCTATCTAAACTTGAGTTATCCAGCTGAGAATCAATGTATTCAACTTTGAGATCCTTGGCCTCGGTCCGATGGTGATTCTCAATACGTGAGCATTCGGGCTCTTCCACATCCTCCGTAGAGTAGATAATAAGCTGCTATCAACGGGCATCCGTGGTGATGCGTATGATTATAGGTCTGAGTTAAGCAACCGTGGAGCAGTCAATAGAGCCCATCGGACATTGTTAAGACCTATTTTATGTTGAAAGAGAATTGGACAACATAACCCCGGTGGTACCCGTAAGACCGGAGGCTTTTTCGTGGTGGCTCGATAGCAATTGTGTGATGATGTTATGGAAATAATTTAATAGTGTCATGATTATTCTAGCGTCTGTTCTACTATACTTGACGACCGTGCTTCACATCCCGTGTTTTAACTCGTTTCTATTACTGCAAGAACCGCCGATGCTACTGTTACTTACTGACGGGTCATATTTATTGTATACAAGAAAATTAGTCTTTCTAACTCGATATTGGAGTTAGATATTCTTCCACACAGTCGAGCTTTCCTTTTCCTCCACGGCCCGAGGAAAGTTAGAGTTGTCGCTGCCGAGTGTTTATTTTCAAGAGAGAATATTCTTAACTCCGCCTCTTTTTCAAGGAGTACATTGTTTTCCAGGCACCCGTAATGTCTTCCTATATCCGATCGCCGTTCTGTTCCCGGTGTTATTCGGTTGAAAGTGGCCTTCTCCGTTTCTTTTTTTCTTTTCCGTCGGGGCTTACCGTCGGGCCGTCACCATTGTTCTCCGGATTTAAACGCTTCTAACCTTCTTCTGTATAACCAACCGTTTCTTTCTACTAGTCACCATCGGGCCGTTGTCTAACATCTTTAACAGGAGATACCCAGTTTTCCCGGTTTTTTCCCCGGAAATCCCGGGTTTTTTAAACAACCCCAAAAACTGTTCCGGTTTTCCCAGTTTTTTTTTTGTTTGTTAGTACAGTTTTTCAAAACCCCGGTTTTTCCGGTCGTCCTTGTGCCCAAAAATAAATAAATGACGTGTGATAAATTAGCGACGTAAGCATTTAGTGCGATTAACCGCAAATCCCCTCCGGCACTTGAAATTTACATGTGTCGTTAGTTTCCGACTCGATCGACATACCGTACCATTCTACAAAAAAGAAAATATTTTACGGGTACCGTAAGCGATCATCCTACAGGCCCTGTGTAAGGAGTTGATCAGTGACGCGCGATGTGGTTATGCATTGTTTTGCCGTATACTTTCGGTATGAAACATGTAAAATTTTATAAATTTGTTGACGTACTGATGATTTACAAAAGCGCTAGAATGAAAGATAAGATTACATGCAACTGGTCCTGGTTGGAAAGAAAGATGACAACGCCGAGTTTTATCAGAGTCCATGAGGAAACTTGAACCAAGCTGGAGGACTGGTGCAACATGCATGACATGGATGGGCCGTCACCATGATCACTGATCATGGTGTAGAAAACCGCGCTATTATGGATCGTCGGGAAGAAAGCGATCAAAGGCCAATGGTCCATGCAAAAAGCACATAAAGTTACATAAAAGAAACGGGAGGTTATTGACATTCACAAGATTTACCAGCTGTTTTTCAATCCGCTGCTGTGAGGAATTTTAACAGAACATGAAACCATCACTGGCAAGGCCTAGGTAGAAGCCATGATTTAAGTCAGCCTCCCATCTGTCATGCATGTTGATCCAGTCTTGATTATCAATGACATCTTATGTGAAAGTGAACATGAAATTGTCAACAGATAAGCCTATGTTCAATGAAAAATAACCGTTCTGTTTGAAATAGCATGTATTTTTTCAAAGAAAGTTGTACTCCAGATTTGCTTTCTAGGTGATTTAAAAAAATGCTAAAATCCAGGAGCTCGGGGGCCCTGCCCCATGGGCCCCCGCCGGGGCTCTGGCCCCCTGGACCCCCGCCGGGGGGCCTAAGGCGGCCCCCCCTTACCCCCTGCCAATTTTCAGGTTTTTTTTCACTCGGTGCTGG